>JAHHZJ010002532.1:0-35090 GCA_021437245.1 Aegilops speltoides
AGTACTTCATTTCATTCCATTGCATCATTTTCATTTGAGCTCATCTTGATGCCAAATCTTTGTTGGAAGAGTGCATGTTCTTTAATTCTATTGCTGTTATAACATGCTCATTTCTCATTTTGCCATGATTGATGTGTGCATCCTATGAGTTGATGTCTTCATGTGTTTTGATCTATGCTATGCCATCTTTCGGGGTGCCAACCATGTATTTTTGTGAGTTGTGTCTTTGAGTGCATCGAGCTTGTTAAGTAGGGTACTTGTTGTTCTTGTTTTCTCGCGGATTCTTATATTTTGTTGCTATGTTAACATGCTTCTACTAATCATTCTATGCATAATCTGGAGATGTTCTATAAACATGTTTGGATCTACATGTCTTTCTCTATCCATTCATGCCCCTGGTTGCATTTATAGCTTGTTGTAGATTGTTCATTTCTTGCTCCAAAGTTGCTTGATAATGTTCTTTGTCAACTTGTTAACATGAAGTTCAATGTTTCAATGATTGTTTCCTAGTGTTCCATGCACCCTATGACCTTGCTCTTGCCATGCTTAGCTTCACAAACATGTCTTCTTACTGTTGGTTGCCTTTCCATGCCATGTATTGCTCTGTGGTGAGTGGTTCAAGCTCACCAACATGCCTACTTATTGTTGTCTGCCATGTATGAATCTGTAATATAACTTGCCATGTTTACATGGGTGCCATCATATTTTTTATGCCTTTTTGGCTCATGGTCAGTAAGGGACTTTTGATTTATGCATTTAGTAGTATCATGCCATGCCTTTGTTTGCCATGATAAGTTCTGTAACATGTTGTTTGATAGCTCTAAACATTGCAACCTGATGTTATTTCCCGATAAGTCTGAAACTGTTATTATTTGCAATCTTCCCATGTCCTTTTGAGCATGTTCTAGTAGTTTCTGGAGATAGCTCAGTGTTCATGTTTTGTTATGCTTTACCAGTACTTCATGCCCATGCCTTTTGTTCTTATGTTGGGGTGTTGTAGCATGTTGTTTTGATGTTTGTAAGATGCCTAGTTGCTGTTATGGACAGATTGTTGTTATGACTTGTATAGTGTGTGTGTGTGTTGCACCGTTGCTCCGTTTTGAGTGTGCTCTATATGAAACTTGCTTGATTTTGCATGTAGTTCCATATTATCATGTTGCATCTTTGTTTTGAGGTGTTTGCTTGATGTTTGTATGCATTTTGCATCAATGCCATGTTTAACTTGTTTTGCTCATATCTTCTAGGCCGTAGCTCCAAATCTAATGAACTTTATATGTACTTGACTAGAATTTCGTGTAGATCATCTTGTTGCATCTTAACTTGCTGTTTAACAACTTGAACATAATGTTTATTTAGATCTGGACCAATTTCGAAATATGCATATGAGGACTTACGGAATTGTTATATGTTGCTCCGGCCTCATTTAAACTTGCCTTGATGTGTTGTTCTTGTTTGCATCGTCTCTTGCCATGAGTAGCTTCATGTAGCTTTGTCATGCATCATGCTTGTTTGTGCATCATGCCTTGTTCATGTGTGGTGTGTTTACCATGTTGTGTGCTTCTTCTCGATAGTTCTGTTTTCGTTGCGTCGTGAGGATTCGTTCATCTCTGTGGTTTTCGTCTTATTGGCTTCATCTTCTTCATGGACTCGTTGTTTCTTCCTTGTGGGATTTCGGACAAGATGATGTTTACTTACCCGGATCTCACTACTATCATTGCTTTATGCTAGTTGCTTCGTTCTGTCGCTATCTTGCGCTTCTTATCATTTGTTCTTCAAGCCTCCCAAATTGCCATGAACCTCTAACCTTTGACACCATTCCTAGCAAACCATTGTTTGGCTATGTTACCGCTTTGTTTCGCCCCTCTTATAGCGTTGTTAGTTGCAATTGAAGTTGAAGATTGCTCCATGGTGAACGAGGGTTATGTTGGGATATCACAATATCTCTTATATTATTAATGCATCTATATACTTGGTAAAGGGTGGAAGGCCCGGCCTTATGCACGGTGTTTTTGTTCCACTCTTGCCACCCTAGTTTCCGTCATACCGGTGTTATGTTCCCGGATTTTGCATTCCTACGGTCGGGTGATTTATGGGACCCCCGGACAGTTCGCTTTGAATAAAACTCCACCGGCAAGGCCCAACCTTGGTTTTACCATTTGCCTCACCACCACCTACCCTTTCCTTAGAATTCGCTCTCGAGGGTCATCTTTATTATAGCCCCCAGGCGATTAGCTTGTCTAAGTGTTGGTCCGAACTGGCAACGTCGGGACCACCCCTCAGAAACTTGCAGAGTGCGATTTTGCACATCTGGCTTGCTCATCCGGTGTTGCCCACAGAGCGAGATATGTGCAGCTCCTATCGGGATTGTCGGCGCATCAGGCGGCTTTTTGGTCTTGTTTACCATTGTCAGAAATGTCTTGTAAGCCGGGATTCCGAGGCTGATGGTGGTCTTCTGGGAGAAGGTCTATTCCCTCGTTGATCGCGAGAGCTTATCATGGGCTAAGTTGGGACACCCCTCGAGAGTATAAACTTTCGAGAGCCGTGCCCTTGTTATGTGGCAGAATGGGAATTTGTTAATGTCCGTTGTAGATAACTTGACCCAGATCCGAATTAAAATGCATCAACTGCGTGTGTAGCAGTGATGGTCTCTTCTCTGATGGTCCAGGGAAGTGAACACGGTTTTGGTTATGATTGGCGTAAGTAGGTGTTCGGGATCACCTCTTGATCATTGCTAGCTTCACGACCGTTCCTTTGTTCTCTTCTCGCTCTCATTTTCGTATATTTAGCCACCATATTTGCTTGCATTCTTGCTGCAACACCACTTTACCCCTTCCTTTCCCATTAAGCTTTGCTAGTCTTGATACCCATGGTAATGGGATTCTGAATCCTCGTGGCTCTGATTACTACAACAGTTGCGGTACAGGTTGTCACGATGATCATGGCTTGAGCGATGTTTGCTTGTTTGAGTTCTTCTTACGCTTCTTCTTGATGGAGATAGGTTCGGGTGGCGACGCTTTGGCTAGCGAGGTGGATGTCGTTTGAGTTTCTTTATGATTCATCCGTAGTCGGATGTTGTTCTTGTATGATGTATTGTTGTATTTGTGTGGCATTGTATGCCTTTTGTATGTATCCTCATCTATTATGTAATGTTGATGTAATGATATCCACCTTGCAAAAGCGTTTCAATATGCGGGTCTATCCTTGGTGGGACCTTGAGTTCCTTTTGGATAGGGTCGCATATTAGGCGTGATCAAGTTGGTATCGAGCCTCGACCAACCCTAAGGCCCCTTGATTGATCGTGTAGTTTGGCCGTTGTTGAGTCTAGAAGAAAATGTTTTTGGAGTCTAGTTATATCGGATAGGAATTCTTTTTACTCCTCAGCCCTTCGCGCTCGGTGAGGAATCTGGCGTAGGTGTTTTGAACTATTCCTCTTCCCTTCAAATTTTTCTTTAGGATCACGCGGTTGGATTTGATTGTTGTTCCTCGTTCTTTTCATTTGTACACCTCGTCAAGTCAACTCAAACCTCTTTGTCTCTCGAGATCAATCCTCGTTCTTCCTCCGCGTCGTTGTTTTCCCCATCGAAGTTGTCTTTCTTTTCCCACCCGCCCACCCTTTTCTTCTCGGACCCGAGTCCGTGAATCGAGTATCCTTTCTACTCGTCGAAGTCTTTGCTTTTTTCCTCAATGATTTCAACTGGTGTTTCCTCTTGAAGATATTCATCGGTTCCCCCTTCCAAGTTGCCTTGTTTTTCCCACCCTCCCACCCTTTCTTCTTCCCGGAGTCTGAGTCTGTTTCGACCATCAATTTCATTCATGTGGAGCCTCTTCAGTGTTCCCTCAATTATCTCAACCGGTGAATTCTCATCTCGTCTGGTGTTCTTCATCTCTTTTATTTTCCGGTGGATTCAATTCAAGTTCTTCGGGTTGATCATATTCTTTTCCACGGATCAAGTTTTTCCCTTGCTCGTTCCCTATCGTCGTTTATCCTTCGGAGTGCTCAAGACATCTCGGAGATTAAATGCTGCTTTCGAATTAATTCGAGGTTGTCACCTCATTCAAATATTTCAATTGTTCGGTGCATCATTTATCTGTTCAACATCCCTTCCCAGCGGTGTTATCTCTTTAGTGGGCCCTAACCCATAGGTCTTTTCCCGAGATCTTACGACTCTTCTAATTCACCGGAGTTATTCTCAAATTCCTTCAAGTTTGCGTAAGTATGAATTCCATCGGTCATATGCCTTTTCAAGATTGATTTCAAATCATTTTCATTGTTGGCTCAACCTCTTCACATTTCTTTCTCCCGGAGTATCTCAGCAATTTTGGTGGTTTTTTTCTCGTCATCATTTGAAGACCGAAGAAGAGTTTTTCCTCTAAATCTTGTCCGTTCTCTCGAAGATTCGCGGTTCTAGCTTCTTGTTATCCTCTCGAATTATTCCATTTATCAGATAGTCTTTTCTTACCCATCCGGAGTATGTCAGAAGTTGTTTTCCATTTCTTTTCACCGGAGGCCATCATTCCAGTTATCGTTCTCTATTTACCTCGGTGCTTCGTTCAAGTGTTCTTTAGTCAGCTCGAGTTCTTCCTGTTCTTTGGCATCTAAATCCCCTCAAGCATATTGGTTCTTCTAATTCTTCCCAGTGATTCATACTCTTTCAACATTCATTTCCAAATTCTTACGGTGGTTCGTTCAAGACTCCTTTTCATTTGTAATCCATTCGTTCTTTTCAATCCTACCGGTGATTCATGAAGACCTTCTCAAGTTTACGATATGTCACTTCTCAATTCTTTTCAAGAAGAATAAGTAGCATGCAAAATCCATTGCTTGTCATCAATTTAATTTGATGAAGGATAAGCATACAATAAATCTTATTCTTATTTCATCCAAGCGAGTAATCCCTTCCTTCGGAGTTTGTTCTTGATGAATAAATTCTAGTTCCAAGTGTTTTTCATCTTTTCCGGAGTTCAATTTCCTCGACCATTTCGTCGGATCCTCCATCTAAATCATCCAAGGCTCATCTTATTCTTTTCCTTCATTCTATCTCATCATCCTTTTGGTTCGGAGTTCTTCATGGTGGTTCTTCATGATTTAATTCATTCTTTCAAGTGTTCATCAAGATTCTTCTCGAAGGAGCTCAAGTATCTTTCTTCTTGCATATCAAAGTGCAATTAATTCTCCATATCCTTTTGAAGTGGAGTTTTGCATTTCTTCATTCTTCTCAGCTATTTAATCTTTTCGCTTTCGTGGTGATTATCACCTCATAATTTTGAGATGTTATCGTAAGTCCATGACAAGCTTATTCTTTTCGTTGTTGATTTTCTCAACAGCTCCGTTCAATCCTTTCTTCTGAGGTTGCTATCTATTACATTCGTGGCACAAGTTGTCATTTTCTTCTCCGTTCTTTTCATTCAACTTTTTCAATTCTTTCCGGAGGTTTTGTGTCATGTCTTTATCAAGTACCATTCCATCCTCTCAAGCTCGTACTAATCCTCCCATTTTTCAGCCGGAGTGCTACCTAAATCCTTTCAGTCTTATTCGTTTCTTTTCTCATTCTAACCACTCCGGTTAGAACGAGTCGTTTCATAGTCTATTTGATTTAATCGACTTTGATTCTCGTCATTTTCAGTCGTTCCTCTCTTCTTCTCGAGTGCTCTCAATTCTTTGCTTCTTCTCTTGAGTTTCTTCTTTTACCTCATCCCTTTTCTCTTCCGTCTCGGTCCTAAGATCTCGGACGAGATCTCTTGTTAGTGGAGGAGTGTTGTACGCCGGATCCGTTCCGGTCTTCCTTGTTACGTCATTGCCATGACATTTTCTTCGTGTTGCTCTTTGCCATGTCATCTTATGCATTTCATATCATGTCATCATGTGCATCTCATTTGCTTGTTCATCTCTATGCATCCGAGCATTTTCCCGTTGTCCGTTTTGCAATCCGGCACTCCTATGTCCCCGGCGTCCCCTTTGTCTTGTTTGGCGGGTGTTAAACTTTCTCGGAATGGCCCCGGGTTTGTAGGCCTTGGTATAGCACCGTGAACCTTTGTCAAGTTTGTGCCATTTGGAGGTCGTTTGATACTCAATGGTTAACGAGTACGTAAAGCCTCTTTTGTTGCAGCCCAACCCTTCAAAGTGGCCAAAACCCATCCAAATCACCTCCATGCTCTCGGCGTTCGATCACGATCGTGGCGAAAACCGCTCCTCATTTGGACTCTCCTAGCTCCCTCTACCTATATATAGACCCTCCCTTTCCATTTTCGCGATGAAACCCTAGATCCATTCCTTAGCGCCCCCTTGTCCCGTCCTCCGCTGCCGTGGCGGCGACCATTCCCTGCTCGAGCCCATCAGCGCCCGCCAAGCGCGTGCCCGCGGCCGCGCGAGCTCCGTCGCGCCGCCTTGCCCTCCGCCGCCCTGGACCTCGCGCCTCATCGCCGGCCGTCTCGCCGCCGCTCCGCGCCAGGCACACCCCGCGCCCACGCCAGCGCTCCGCCGCCCGGCGGCCCGCGCCCGGCTGCCGCCCCGCCGCCTGGCTCGCGCCGCTCGCGCCTCCGCCAGCCGCGGATCTGCTCCTCTGCGAGCCCCATCAGCCGCCGCCTCCGTGCCTCCCTCGATCCAGCGGGATCGAGAGGACGGCAGACGCCAGACGCGTGGGCCTCATGCCGGCCCCGACCAGGCCCATCTTCCCGGCCAGGCCTCTTCCCCTCCATCTGGGCCAAAGCCCATGGTGAGCCCGCCTAAATCCCACCCGGTCACATATTAGTTTTTCCGCTTATCATTTTTTTAAAAAAAAAACTGCCAAGTCCTAATTTGCACATTATCATGCTAGGTTTGACATGTCAATCTCTGCATCCGTAGCTCCGTTTCATGCGTGTAATGTGTCAAATTGTTCGTCTCAACAGTACTTCATTTCATTCCATTGCATCATTTTCATTTGAGCTCATCTTGATGCCGAAATCTGTTGGAAGAGTGCATGTTCTGTTAATCTCTGAACTGTTATAACATGCTCATTTCTCATTTTGCCATGATTGATGTGTGCATCCTATGAGGTTGATGTCTTCATGTGTTTTGATCTATGCTATGCCATCTTTCGAGGTGCCAACCATGTATTTTTGTGAGTTGTGTCTGAGTGCATCGAGCTTGTTAAGTAGGGTACTTCTTTGTTCTTGTTTTCCTCATAGATTCTTATATTTTGTTGCTAATGTTAACATGCTTCTACTAATCATTCTATGCATAATCTCGAGATGTTCTATAAACATGTTTTGATCTACATGTCTTGCTATATCCATTCATGCCCTGGTTGCATTTATAGCTTGTGAGATTGTTCATTTTCTTGCTCCAAATATTCTTGATAATGTTTTGTCGAACCCGGGAACATGAAGTTCAATGTTTCCATGATTGTTTCCTAGTGTTCCATGCACCCTATGACCTTTGCTTTGCCATGATTAGCTTCACAAACATGTCTTTCTTCGTTGGTTGCCTTGCCATCCCATGAATTTCTGGGTGAGTGGTTCAAGCTCACCCATCCTACTTATTTTGTTCCCATGTATGAATCGTAATATAACTTGCCATGTTTACATGGGTGCCATCATATTTTCTATGCCTTTTTGGCTCATGGTCAAAAGGGACTTTTGATCTATGCATTTAGTAGTTCATGCCATGTCTTTGTTTGCCATGATAAGTTCCGTAACATGTTGTTTGATAGCTCTAAACATTAAAACCTTATGTTATTTCCCGATAAGTCCAAAACCTTATTATTTTGCAATCTTCCCATGTCCTTTTGAGCATGTTCTAGTAGTTTCGGAGATAGCTCAATGTTCATGTTTTGTTATGCTTTACCATTACTTCATGCCCATGCCTTTTGTTCTTATGTTGGGGTGTTGTAGATGTTTTTTGATGCTTGTAAGATGCCTAGTTTTTGAGGAAGATTGTTGTTATGACTTGTATAGTGTGTGTGTTTGCAACCGTTGTTCCTTTTGAGTGGCTCTATATGAAACTTGCTTGATTTTGCATGTAGTTCCATATTATCATGTTGCATCTTTGTTTTGAGGTGTTTGCTTGATGTTTGTATGCATTTTGCATCAATGCCATGTTTAACTTGTTTTGCTCATATCTTCTAGGTGAGTCCAAATCTAATGAACTTTATATGTAACTAAATTTCGTGTAGATCATCTTGGTGCATCTTAATTTGCGTTTAACAACTTGAACATAATGTTTATTCAGATCTGGACCAATTTCAAAATGCATATGAGGACTTACCGAATTGTTATATGTTGTTCCCGGCCCTCATTTAAACTTGCCTTGATGTGTTGTTCTTGTTTGCATCCCTCTTGCCAGGAGTAGCTTCATGTAGCCTTTGTCATGCATCATGCTTGTTTTGATCATGTCTTGTCTATGTGGGTGTGTTTACCATGTTGTGTGCTTCTTCTTGTTAGTTCCTTTTGTTGCGATCGTGAGGATTCGTTCTTCTTACGGTTTTCCTTCGTGGCTTCATCTTCTTCATGGACTCCGGCCTTCTTCCTTGCGGGATTTCAGCAAGATGACCCTTCCTGGATCTCACTACTATCATTGCTTTGCTACTTGTTTCATTCTATCGCTATGTCTTACCTATATTCTCTTCAAGCCTCCCAAATTGCCATGAACCTCTAACCTTTGACACCATTCCTAGCAAACCATTGTTTGGCTATGTTACCGCTTTGTTCGGCCCCCTCTTATAGCTTGCTAGCTGTAGGTGAAGTTGAAGATTGCTCCATGGTGAAGGGGTTATGTTGGGATATCACAATATCTCTTATATTATTAATGCATCTATATACTTGGTAAAGGGTGGAAGGCTCGGCCTTATGCCCTGTTTTGTTCCACTTTACCCTAGTTTCCGCCATACCGGTGTTATGTTTGTTTTGTGTTTAAACGCGGTCGGGTGATTTATGGGACCCCCGCAGTTTCGTTTGAATAAAACTCCCAGAAGGCCCAACCTTGGTTTTACCATTTGCCTCACCACCTTACTTTTCCTTGGGAGTAATTAACCCAAGGGTAATCTTTATTTCCCCGGCCAATGCTTGTCTAAGTGTTGGTCCAAAGTAGAAAACCGCGGGACCATTCCCAACTTGGATTTCCGGCCTGACGCTTCGCTTTCCGGTGTTGCCGAGCAGATATGTGCATCCTATCGGGATGCCCGGCATCGGCGGTCTTGTTGGTCTTGTTTTACCATTGTCGAAATGTCTTGTAAACCGGATTTCGAGGCTGATCGGTCTTCCCGGGAGAAGGTCTATTCCTTCGTTGATTGTGAGAGCTTATCATGGGTTGTTGGGACACCCCCGGGGTTTAAACTTTCGAGAGCCATGCCCGCGGTTATGTGGAATGGGAATTTGTTAATGTCCGGTTGTAGATAACTTGACACCAGATCCAATTAAAACGCATCAACCGGGTGTAGCCGTGATGGTCTCTTTCTCGGCCAGTCCGGGAACCACGGTTTCGTGGTTATGTTTGGCGAAGTAGGTGTTGGATCACCTCTTGATCATTGCTAGCTTCACGATCGTTCCTTTGTTTCTCTTCTCACTCTCATTTTGGTATGTTAGCCACCATATACTTAGCCCTTGCCAACCTCACCACTTTACCCCTTCCTTTCCCATTAAGCTTTGCTAGTCTTGATACCCATGGTAATGGGATTCTGAGTTCCTTGTGGTTTCAAGATTACTAAACAACAAATTTGGGTACATGTTTTTGGATGATCTTGGCCGAGAGCGATGTTTGCTTGTTTGGAGTTCTCTTTCCGCTTCTTCTTCGATCGGGGATAGGTTCCGGGTCGGCCTGGGCTAAAGGGTGGATATTGTTTGAGTTTTGTTTATGATTCATCCGTAGTCGGATGTTGTTCTTTATGATGTATTGTTGTATTTGTGTGGCATTGTATGCCTTTTGTTGTATCCCATCTATTATGTAATGTTGATGTAATGATATCCACCTTGAAAAGCGTTTCAATATGCGGGTCTATCCTTGGTGGGACCTTTAGTTCCTTTTGGATAGGGTCGATATTATTTACTACGGTAATGTTATTGCTTGTGTGGGATCCGACTATCTAGTTGTTTATCCTTAGTAGCCCTTCTTCGGGAAATGTCTCCTAGTGTTTCGAGCCCGGTAGCCTACTACCCTCGGAACAAATTTGGCGGGCCCATGTTCCTTCCCGTTCATGTTCTTCCCTTTGGGGAAATTCACCGGTGCCTGAGTCTTTAGCCTCCCTTCCTTTAAGGAGTCCCGCTAAGTTGCCTACAGCCCGGATTCACTCGTTGAATGGTGCGTTGGGTCATGTATGCCTATCCCGTAAGTTAGTGCCACTTTGGGTTCAACGACAGCCATGTCACCTGGGTTCTTTGTCATATGGATGCTAGCGACACTATCATATCGGGCCAAAAGGCCAAATCCCCGGGCATGGTAAACACCGTGGGAATACCGGCGTGAGGCCGCAAAGTGATATGGAGGTGTTACATGCTAGATGGTGGGCATAGAAAGGGTGAACTTTGGTATCGAGCCCGTTCCTGGGATTACCAAGCCAAACCGGTCAAGTTGAGTCTAGAAATTCTTTTAGTTATGTAAGGGAATTGATTGTGGGAAGGAACGAAGGCTCTTTTACTCCTTATACCTTCATGGCCCCGATCCGAAATATCCTATCTTTCCACGGGGTTAAGGAACTAGGATTTTTCTTGCCTATCGGGATCACGGGTTACTAATTCCGTAGTACCATAGGATTGGTTGACGAGTCATACTCCGCCGAGTAACCTTCCAGTAGAGTATTTAGTACTATCTCAACCTAGAGTGATGATGTTGAGCATGTTACTACCCCATTTTAGCAGATGTCTCATTTCCGAGCATTCTTGCCGTTATTGCCGGGAATTTAGGAGTTCAAGAGATACTAATTCCTTTCCCCCTGCCTACATTCTATAGTAGATGCTAATCCGCCCTTGGTTTCGTTTCTCAGGATGTCATGGTTAAGGGTTCGTTGCCGAGCGAAACGGAGATGGTAGGGATGAGGATCCCCGACCAGCCTTCATTGGAGTTCATGTTAGAGATGGAAAAACAAGCGTGAGTCTAACCGCTTGTTGGCCGACGAGGAGAACACGCACACCGTTCAAAGGGTGTGTAACCATTCTTGACTTCATTCCCACCCACCTACCTTTCATCATTCCATCGAGCCACTTGATGGGATGGTGGTTCGGTATCACTCATAAGTTGTGTTCCCGAACGTAGCTGAAGATGATAAGGTCACCTATGCCACATACCACCGGAAGGTCCCGCTTAGTCTTTGGTGGCGGAAACCTGAGGCTATGCCCCCGGCCGATTCCTACCAGAGATTTCACTCGGGCTTTTCATGGGCATCACATTCCTAAGCCCCATCGATGCAAGAAGAGAAGAGAAAGTTTCCCAGGTTAAATGGCCTTCGTAATTTGGCCTTCCCAAGAGGTGTCCACGAGCCAAGAAGGGCTAGGTTCAAAGGGTCTCAACCCCAAGTTGCATCGTGATCTCCACCTACATCATTGTGATACATTCCAAGCTCGGTGAACAAGGCCATTAATGAAGGAAACTAGCCTTTAACGAGGAGTCTCGTAAAAACCGTGATTTGGGATCTTCTTCCGGTTCGGTCCTCAAAAGCGCCGGTTTGGGTTCCAAACCCACTCTTCCTTCCGGATATTCACCAAGACCATCCTATGTGGTGCCTTCCCCACCCGATGTTCCAACCCGGCCCTCGGGTAGACCGCTTGTCAAGGGGTCCACGTCCAACCGGGACTTGCTTCACATGGCGGAAGCCAGGACACTATGCCGGTTTCCTTCGGATTAGCTATGCTCGACCCCCGAAAGTTGCATTGGTGTTTAAGCCACCATGCAAGATGATCGGGTCAAGTCACCTCCCCAACGGGACGGTGCATCACATCTCACCAAAACGCCATGATGATCCGGATGTCGTTTCTTGGTACCTTTTGTCCAATGTCATCCAAAGCCGGTTTTGTTCGACTTTGGGCCGCCTCACTCCTTCATTTAAAGCTATGCTAACTTGCACAAATGTCATTTTGTGATATGCCCCTTCCACTAGTCATTCAAACTCCCGGATCCAAATGGCAAACTTCTAGTGTGCCATGGTAACCAAATCCTTGTGAAGCAACTTGTATTCCTCGGATCACTTATAAAGCCCTCAAGTCTCAGATATTAACATCATCCGGGTATGGACGGATGAACTCATTATGCCAAGATTGATTGTTACACCAGGTCCGTTCGATTAACACACCCATATGGCAAGATAATTTGCTCCACTAGGTTGCCGCCGGCCTTATTCTCTTAATGCCAGCCCTCTTCCGGACCTTTGAAGATATCCCGGAGTCCGTGACTTTCTAGATGTCTTTCCGGAGGAACTACCGGTGTTCCAGACGAAGATGTAGAGTTTGTCATAGATCTTATCCGGAACCGCCTCCAATCTCTAGGAGACCTTACAAGATGGCACCCTTAGAACTAGCCGAGCTTAAGAAACAACTTGATGAGTCCTTGCAAAAGGGTTTCATCCGTCCCTAGTTTTTCTCCCTTGGGTTTTGCCCTCCTCTTCGTCAAGAAGAAGGATGGTCGGACCGGATGGTTGTAGATTATCGGCCGTTAATTTGGTCAAAAAAGAACAAGTATCCGCCTCCCGGATCAATGACCCTATGATCCTCGTTGGATCCTCGGTCTTCCAAGATGGATTTGAGGTTGGCTACCACCAAACCAAGATCAAACGGGACATCCCCAAGACAGCCTTTGTCACTTTATGGTCGAGAGTACACCATCATGTCCTTTGGTCTCCCCGGCCTAACCACTTTCTCCCCTTTGATGAACCTTCGATATTCTTGGAGTACTTAGATAAGTTAAACGTGGTTTACCTCGATGATATTCTTATTTACTAAAAAGGAAGAGCATGCCAACATCTCGGATTTGTGTTAGAAAAACTCGAGAGCACCGCCTTTATGCCAAGTTCTCCAAGTGTGAATTTTGGTTGCCAGTGACCTATCTAGGCCACGTGATCTCTTTAAGGCATTGCCATCAAACCCAGAGAGTCAAGGCCGTTTCGATTGGACTCCACCAAAACCGTTAAACAAGTTAGGAGTTTTTGGTCTAGCCAGCTATTTCGCCGCTTTGTTGAAAACTTCTCCAAAGTAGCCAAACCCCTCACGAACTTCTTAAGAAAGATAAAAGTTTGAGTGGTCCCCACCGGGAGCAGTTTTAGGCCAAAAAGCTGACCCTCCCATACTTGTGCCACCGGTTTTCACTAAAGACTTTTTTCTCTTGCCGCCTTGATAGGGACTAGGTTGCATTCTTATGCAGGATCGGCTGTGATTGCCTATGCATCTCGGTTGCATCCACATGAGGGAATTATCCTTGATCTAGAGCTTGCAATGTGGTTTATGCACTCAAGACCCGGCGACATTACCTTCTTGGTAAATGTTTGGGATCTACCCCATCACCGAGTCTCAAGTATATCTTCACCCAACCAGATCTGAACCTTAGGCAAAGGCGTTGGTTGGAGTTGATCTCGATTATGATCTGGGATTACCTACACCCGGCAAAGCTAATGTCATGGCTGATCGCTTAACTCGAAATCCTATTGCAATAATCTCATGTCGCGGCCGGGGCAACCATTTCTCCATGAGGAATTTTGTAAGTTTAACCTTCACATAGCTCCTCACATTCCTTTTCTTTGGCAAACCGATCTTGAGGATCGGATTATCGCAGCTCAAAAGGGATCGGGATTTCCGGATCAAGAGAAACATTAAGAAGGAGTTGGTGGATGTTTCTATATGGATGATCATGGTGTTGTTTTCTTTTGAGAATCGCCGGTTTCCCAAGAATCAACATCTCCAAATTGATTCTTAAGGAGGCATGAATCTCCTCTCACGATTCATCCGGAGTACTAAGATGTATCGGGACCTATGCGGAGGTTCCGGTGGACTAGGATTAAGAGAAATTGCTCATTTTATTGCTAACCGTGGCGTTTGTCGTGCCTTTAAAGGAAAGGCATCAAAGGCCTCTTGGCACCCTTACCTTTTAGCTATTCCTGAATGGAAATGGGATAAAGTTGGTATGGACTTCATCACCGGCTTTCCAGGACCAAGAAAGGGAATAACGCTTATCCTTGTAGTCATTGATCGCCTCCAAAGTGGCGACTTCCTACCGTTGAGAAGATCACGCTAGTCCCAGGATTTTATATATTTCTAATAGTATCACTTCATGGTGTTCCACTAGAGATCAATTGAGACCGTGGGTAGTTTTCACTTCTCATTTGGAGAGTTTCCAAACCGCCATGGGAACCCATCATTCCTTAAGCGCTTTCCACCCTCTTAGTGGTCGGTGGAAAATTAACCAAATTCTCAAGACATGCTTAGAGCTTTGCTTATCTCATTCGGATGGATTGGGAGAAATGTCTTTTTTCCCGGTTTGCTTATAACAATAGCTATCAATCCAGGCTCAAAAAGCTCCTTTTGAGATTCTCTATGGGCCGAAGATGTTTAACACCTTTGGAACTAGTCAAAACCGGTGAAAGACAATTCTTTGGACCGGACATGATCCGGAGGCGGAAAGAGCAAGTTCGGATCATTGTGAGAACTTGAAAACAGCCCCTCGCAAAAGAGCCAAATGATCATCATCATGAGGATATCACGATGTTGGCAACAAAGCTTACCTTTGGGTTACCCTTTGAAGGGTACCCATCGTTTTGGATCAAAGGCAAGTTGGCTCCTCGTTACATTGGTCCCTTTGATTCTCGCTAAATGAGGAGAGGGGTTTCCTACTTGGAACTACCCCATCTTTTCCTAGTTCATGATGTTCTTCCCGTCTCTCAACTCAGGCGTTGTTTCCTGGATCCCATTCCGAAAGTGGACCCAAGTTTTCCAAGATAACCTCATTTTACCGGAGTATCCGGATTCATCCTTTGATCATTCAAGTTTCCAAGGTTTTCTCAAGAAGCACCTCAATTCCCGCCTTTAGAATTCTTTCTTTCAAGTGGGGAAGTTGTCACATCCTTAGTTTCCGGTATGACCTAGACTAGCTAGGCATTTGTGCATCATGTTTAAATTCCATTTAAGTTTGAAATGAGGATTTGTGAAACCCTCGAACCATTTTTGGAAATGACACAAATAAAAATTGCTCCAAAAAGGTCCAAGAAAATGCCTCATGGTTGCCCCCAAAATCCGGAAGAGATAAAAATCAAACCAATATTTTTGGGAGCTCATAAGTATTTATTTTGGGCATTTGGAATTAATGCATAATTATTTGCATTGGATATATAAATGTTATATATATATTATATGTCCAAAAATAGTGCCATTTGTTGAGGAGCCCGGAATAATACCACTAGCTCCACAAAATTGGCATAAGAAAATAAAATGATTTAGTATTTTATTAAATCAAAACATGTCAAAAAATAGAAAAGAAAAACAAAAGGAAAAAACCCCTTACGACCTCGGCCCCTCCTGGCTGGCCCAAGACTAAGCCAGCCCAAAGGGCCGGCCCGCCCCCTCCTGGTCCTTCCTCCCGGGAGGATGGGCGGTGTTTAAGCGTGCACCCCACGCCCGGCCACCTCCTCCCTCCCCGCCTTATCCTCCCTCCCGCTCGGATGCTCCGCTTAACGCCACCGCTCCCTGCCCCCTCTCCTCTCCCCGGTCCTCTTCTCTCCCCCGCTTTCCCGGTCCAACACGCCCGCCGGGACAAGCACCACCGCCCCTGGCCACCCTCGCCTTGCCCTGGGCCGGGCTCCCACATCGCCGGCTACCTCCCGTAAACCACGGCCGGGAGGCCCGAGAAACCGCCTGCCCCTTTCATTCCCCCGGAGATCCTTTCGGCCCGCCTTTAACGATCCCGAAGCCGCCCGACAAGCCCGCCGAGTCCGCCCGGATCTCCCCGTTCCCTCTCCTGTTCCCTCCGTTTCGGCTTCTTCCCCCCATGGCCGGAGCTTTCCCGCCCCATGGCGGGCGTGGCCCCCCCCCACAATGGGCGCCCACCATTCTCACGAAGCTCCCAGGAGCCTAACGCAATACCCACTGCCCTCCTGCAATCGGAAACCCAACCCCGACCGAAAGCCGGTCCGGCCGAACTTCGTGGCCGCGCCAAACCCCACTTTCCCGGCCGAGCCACCACCACGGGGATCGGACGGCGCCCACATCCGTGGTTGTGCTTTCCAAGGGGAAACGGATTCTGGCGGCTTCGCCGCCCGGCCGCCGGCCGGTTGGGTTTGACCCTGACCTCGCCCGGCCGGTGGGCCCGGGTCGGTGATTGGCAAGGCTAATCACCACCTAACCTAACCCGGTGGGCCCTCGCCCTAATATTTTAATTAGATTAGTATAAAACCCCGAAACCCTTAGACACGGCGGGTGGACCCCACGCCTTTGACCCTACCCAATGATTGACTCGGCTTATGTTTACTCAACTTGACGGAATGCAATTTTGGATTTATTCTTATTCAGGAATTTTAAAAATGCCCAAAACTTCCAAAAATCATAGAAATTCAACCGTAGCTCGATTGAAATAATTTATATATGAAAAATTATCAAAAAAAATTTCCTTCGTACTAGTTTCATGCATGAAAACCAACTTATACCCACTGGATAAGTGAAACACTAAAATGGCATTTATAAAGGACTTAACTTGGAGTTGCATTTGAATTCTTGATTCAAATGGACTTCAACCAAATGAATGCTAATGATTATCTCAAACAAAGATCACATCTACATGCCATGATCATGCATCATATTGTTGCATATGCTTGTGTTTTGATTGTTGGCACCGTTCCTTTCGAAGGTCCTGCCCGGAGAGTGCTCGAGAACTGTCTAAAGCAAAGGCCTTTCCTTGTTGATCTACCGAAACAAACCCCCTTGTTCATTTCGAAAATCCTACTCTCTCGCCTCCTTCTCAATTATTCATTAGGACAACAACGATTCCTTTGCTACTTTGTCTTGCACGGTGGGTTGTCTCCCGAACCCCTTAAGCAGAGTTATATGTATGTTGGCAATGATTCATACTACCACACATTGGGCTCCGGGCCCAAGCCCTTTGACTTATTAACCAACATGATCTCCCCGTAGTCCAAACTAGTTTCGGTGTTTGTAGGTTAGGTTAGTTCACCAAGTGGCACCCCTTAAAGGTGGGCCGGGATAGACTAAACCATGTGGTTTGTACCAAGTGGCACACTTGGGGGCTTGGGAACCCTGCTCCATCGTTTGGGGGCCGGGGCACACCCCAAGGATTCCTTCGGATGGAACCCAATAGGCGATAAACCTAGACTAGAGTCTTGTGTGGTTAGTCGGTCGTGGTCGACTCCCGCTAGGTTTCCTTGGGTTGCCGAGATACACGATGTGTACATGGTGGTGGGGAGGCGTGTGGAAGTACATCCCGGGGGTTAAATGATCTATTAATAGTCGGGTTGCGTTATGGACTTCTTGGATGCTTACATGGTACAAGACAACTTGAAGTGGATACTATAAAATGCTCAAGACAAGTGTGAGTGCTACGGATGGCCTTCTCGGGGAGATGGGGCTGAATCCATAGTAGTGTATTGTGTGGTGACTAGTGGACCTGTGTGCCATATCACCCAAAAAGTTTCCGTTCGTGAGAAGGATAGCCCGGTCAAAGCTGGCTTGTTTAACTAAACCCCCATTACCCTCTTGATACAAATGCATGTATGATAGGTTTCCGATGAAGTCTTTTGAAAGAATTTTGTACTCATGTTGTTTATTTATGTTTTTTGGCGGAGACTTTGGTCTTACTAGTGTTCTCGTGGACTTTACAAGTAGCTTGTACCTCACCTCCATCTTGACGGAAAGTTGTAGTTAGTCGGGTTCTTCACCTTTTTCATTTGTAGATGTTTGTACCCGCATATTAATGCTTCCGCTTTGTTGCTTGTATGTTTATGATGGGTCCTGTGACCCGTTTGCAATAAATGTTATGATGGCTCTTTTGAGCCTTTTATCTATATGAGTTGTTGAGTTATTTGTGATGCCATTTTTACAACACATACTTGCATGTTATCGTATGTGTAATGTGTATTCTATGTGTGGGATCCGACTATCTAGTTGTTTATCCTTAGTAGCCTCTCTTAGGAAATGTCTCCTAGTGCTTCCCCGGCCCGGTAGCTTCTTTGTCCAAAACTTATATTGGCCGGCATGTGTCCTTCTCCGTTCTTTCCTCCCTTTGGGGAAATGTCACCGGTACGGAGTCCTTTAGCCACATAACCGGTTCCGGAGTCCCGCTAGCCCAGGCTACTGACCAGATTCACCGTTGAGCCGACCACGTTCGCTTTGGGTCATTACTGTCCCTCCTAAGTTAGTGCCACTTTGGGTTCACGATTAGCCATGTCAGCCCGAAGTTCTTTTGTCATATGGATGTTAGCGACACTATCATATATGTGTGCCAAAAGGTGCAAACGGTCCGGGCATGGTAAGGCGAAATTGGGAATACCGTGGCGGAGGCCCAAAAGTGATATGAGGTGTTACATGCTAAATCGGTGTGGCATAGAATCGGGTCCCGACACATCCCGTTAGCCGGCCATCTTATATGTAAATTATATCGGCCATCCTTTTTCCTTACATATTACATTTGTCAACAATGTTAGTACATTCAACGCTTCGGTCCATCGCCATTTGACACGGTGATGGAAATTCGGGTGAAAACAAGGTCTTGAGCATCGATTATCCTGAGCGCATATCTCGTTGGTTCGGATAGCTCCTCGGGAGGATTAGGAGATGACCAGCCTATCCCCCCGAGGTGTATGCTCTAACTTGGCGGGTTATGTTGTTCATATCGGGTGTATGGTGTCTCGCATTGCTATGTCATTTGATTAGTTTAGACATGCTTTGTGTGAATGCCAATTGTTCAAGGTCTAATTACCATATATGTGAATTATGCATTGCCATCTGGTTGCAAGACATTATATATTGAATTATACAATGCTATCTTGTTGCAAAGGCATTATTTATGTAATTATGCAATGCCATGTTGTTTATCCAATCATCATGTATGTGAATTATATCATGCTATCATTTTTTTGTATTACGGTTCCATTTGTCGACAACGTTTGTATATTCAACTACTTCTTCCTTGCATCAGCCATTTGAAGCAAATGATGGATGTATCCGGAGGAACATAAGGTATTGAGCAGAAATGCTACTCAACGGCATCTTTTGGTTCAGAGCTCCTTAGAGGAGGGATTGAGGCCGATTACCACCTATTTCCCCGAGGTCTATGCTCAAACTTGGCAGGTTATATTACCCATGTCATGCATGTTGTCTTGCATTGCTTAGTTTTTACATCAATATGGATTGCCATCTCCTTTTACTTTTTATATATAAATCATATGTTTGAATTATGTCATGCCATCATGTTTACATAGTATATACACATCATCTATCCAAATATGGCATGGCAACTCATTTAATAAAGACATCATATAGTTATATCATCTCATCCCCTTTGTGTTTATTCATCATATTTAGAATTATGGCATTCTATCCATGAATGTATGTGAATTTGGCATGCCAACCTATTTAATAAACACATTATATAGTTATGGCATGTCATCATGTTTACATAGTCTCATATTTTGAACTATGTCTTTCCATCTTTTTAGTTAGCCATCATAATGTGAAATTGTGTCATGCTATCCTTTAGTTAGCCATCATATATGTGAAATTGTGTCATGCTATCCTGTTTGGTTAGACAAATAAATATGAATTATTTCATGCCCTCTTTTATTCCCCACTATCCATTGCACTTGACTATCATACAATGTCTATACTTTCAATTACTTTTCTTGTTTATCGGCCATTTGAATTGGAGGCGGATGGGTTCTAAGGGAGTAAAACCACGGTCTTGAAAAGATAGTGCTACCTTGATGCAGATAGAACCACTTGCCTTTCCCAAGGACCAGATTACCACATAACCCAGTGCAAGGATTGTACCCCTACCCGGTTGGAGAAGAACCAGCCACACCCCTTCTAACCCCAACCCCGGGATAGTAACCCATTCCATTGACACAAAGACCGCCTCCACCGAGAGCACCCAAACACGGCGGTTAGTAAGGGAACCGGGGTGCCCAAACACGAGGACCACCACCCAAATCCCAACTCAACCCTTAAAAGGAAGATTTGTTTCGGTGGGTTTCGAGCTATGGTTCATACCCTTTGCTCTTATTCGATTTACTCATACCAACTATTTTCAAATTTGAAGGATGGAATTGAAACTCCAATGGCCAAATTATGTTTTAAACCTGTTTTTTAACTGGGTTTTTGTTGTAACCTGCCTATGTTGATTTTTTCCAATTGAATAAACAGCTATGTTCTCATGTCATGCACATTACAAGTGTTGTTATTTTTTTAGTTACCCACACTTATATTCTCTTTAATTCCCTTTGTCTTGAACAAATATTATTTGAATTGTCTCTATCTTGATTTGGCAACAAAACTAGAATGATATAGACCATAAAGTGACCATGGTACATAGATATATGTTTGTTTCATGTTGTTATCCTGTCCACTTTATCTTAACTCATTTACCAAAATGAGTTTCATATACAACATGGTAAACATGTGATGTTTTCCTTGTTTCTCTTTTAGAACCGGACAAAATATTGGAGAAAAAGATCTGCTTATCCAATTAAAGTAAGAATGCGGATAAGGTTCAAGATAGTGAGACATCCCTGTGGTCTCCAAAAAGTTAATAAAACTATCTTGGGAATAGTGAGGGAAACCCAAAAGTCCTTGGCTTTGATATATGTTTGAGTTTTACTTCGGCACAAGCTTTTTTGAACTTGTTGCCAATCAGTTCGCCTTCTTGAGTCTAAACTTCAAGTTGAAAAGATCGATCGGATGGCTTTGGCCGGAAAGTAAGGGCGAGAAGTCCTCGGAATTCAGAATATTTTTTGGTTGCAACAAAGGGAGGATTTAAGCGCCAAACAAAGAAAAGTTAATAAGCTTGCTAAGCATCTTGCCGATTATGTGTACCCGGGATATTGTTTCTTGAGATCTTTGAGTGGTTTCAATCGGATTTGTTTTTTCGGTGTTTTATTTTGCGGTGCCAACTTTGACAACCGGGTATATGATATGCTGATTTGTTCCTATATTTGCCCGGTGGGAACTTTGATGCCCAATGGATGTAATATGTGTAATAGCCGTTGTCGGGTGTCAAAACCCGGATCTCGGGTAGGGGGTCCCAACGTGCGCCTGGGGATGGTAACGGGAGACAAGGGACCGATGTTTTTTACCGGGTTTGGGCCCTCCTTGGAGGTAAAACCCTACCGCTTGATTAATATTGATGATATGGGTAGTACAAAGTAGATCTACCACGGGTCAAGGAGGCTAAACCCTAGAAGCTAGCCTATGGTATGATTTTGTTGTTCGCCCTATGGACTAAAAACCCTCCGTTTATATAGACCCGGAGAGGGCTAGGGTTACATTTGGGGTTTCCAATAGGAAATCTACATATCCGGCGCCAAGCTTGCCTTTCCACGAAGGAAAGTCCCATCCGGACAGGGACAAAGTCTTCAATCTTGTATCTTCATAGACTTGGAGTCCGGCCGATGATGATAGTTGGCTATCCGGACACCCCCTAGTCCAGACTCCCTTTAACCCAAAGGGCTTCAATGAACGGAGTCCGGGTGGATATTGTCTTCATTGCAAGGCGGGTTCCTCCTCCAATAATTCATAGAAGATTTTAACAGGATAGTGTCCGCTCTTAAATTCCACATACCACCGGAAGAGAATAATATTTACAAGTTCAATCCGGCGATTTCGTGGTCATGGCGTAACACCACGGCCAAGCCTTTACTCTTGTTTTTATTGATCCACCTTAGCGCTTTAGCGGCGGTTTTTGGCCACGCCTTGTCCAAGCAAAGATCATGTCCCTTATTCGGTCTTCTCATCAATACGGGGGTAACCCAACCGCCCATTAATTGCGGCGCTTTGGGAGATAAGCAGTTTTACCGGGCTGGTGGGTCGCATAGTTTCGGCCCGCCCAATATATAGGGACAAGGATCCACCTTTTCACCCCGCCTTTTCCTCCTTTGCTTATCCATTCCTCCGCCTTTCGAAGCCCGGCCCAAATTCCCACATCTCACCTCAACCTTCTCCAACCATGTCCGGGAGCCGGAGGCAGGGGATGGCCTCCTCCGTCACGGAGGGCACATCAAAAGTTGCCAAGGCCGGATATTTGTCCGGCGAATGCCAACCGGCCTCCCGAAAGGGCCTCATCCCACCCCAAACCCCATGAGAGGGTGGTTGTCGGTGTCAAAACCGGGCGGATCTCGGGTAAGGGGTCCCAATAGGCGTTAGGGCGGATGGTAACAGAGCGAGGGACACGAAGACCCGGTTCGGGCCCTCTTGATGGAGGTAAAACCCTACGCCCGCTTGATTAATATTGATGATGTGTATTACAAGAGGGATCTACCACGAGATTAAGGAGGCTAAACCCCAGAAGCTAGCCTATGGTATGATTGTTGTAATGGATGTTGTGTCCACGGATTAAAGCCCTCCGGTTTATATTAAAGAAACCCAAGGGCCTAGGGTTTACTGTATCTTCTGGTTTGGAGTCCAAGACGTGTTTTCCTTTCCACCCCCAAGGGGAAATCCCTACCCAACACGGGAATGTAGTCTTCCAAATGGTTCCTTCGGGTTCCTTGGAAATCCGGAAATTGTGAAACCGGGGATAGGTCCGGTCCTAAACCCCCAGTAAAGAAATTTCAAAGTTCTCCTTCTAATTTGTTCATGACATAACCCCACCAAGATTAATGTTTTTTCCATTGCAAAGGCGGTTTCCTCCTTTTGGGAAGATTGTGCCCCAATATTCCGGGGTTCCAAATAAATTCCAACCCAAGGGAAATTATGGTCCTTCAATACGAGTTTTGGGGCATGCAATCCCAAAATTAAAAAGCCTTTTTAATCGCCCTTTTTTTATCCACCCTTTCGGCTTAGTGAAGGCGCTTTTCAACCCGCCTTGTCCGGGCCAGGAAATGGTTCCCCAATTGGGAACCATCAATACGCGCCGGAACCCCAACCCGCCCATTTGGAGGGGCTTATTAGGGATAAGGGCGAATTTTACTTCCCGGGGCTTCCCCTTCCCCTTTTAAGGGGTAAGGTTCCGCCTTTTCCCAACGCCTTCTTCCTCCTTTTGGCTTTTCCGACATGGCCCAGGCCTTTTTGATCCACCCAACCTTCTCCGACCTTCAAGTCCAAGCGGAAGGGTAAATTGGGTTTGGCCCAGTTGGGAAGGAGCCCGCCCCGGCAAGGGGCCCGGGATCCTTCCGGGGGCGATTGGCACCGGCCGGCCCCTGGGGCCCATTAATCCCCCCCCAGCCCCCTTGGAAAGAAAGGGTTCAGGGATTTCCAAACCCTCCGCCAACCGGGCTTCCCAAACTTCCCCTTTTTGGGGCAAATCTTCTCTCCACCGATTTCCCATGCCGCGGCCCAACCCTTTTATCCTCAACACTTCGGCTTACCGAACATGGGCGAAGGCCTTTTTTAATCCAAGCCCCCTTCCTTAGGGAAGACCTTTCAACCGCGGTCAAGGTAGGGAAGGGCACCCCGGGAAGTTGGAAAGGCGCCCAAGTTGGGTTTAAATCCCCCCCTTTCGGGGTTAAAAGGCCCCTTCGTGGGTCCCGCCAAGGGGTGGGCCTTGGTTTAACAATTTCCACCCGGGGAAAAGGGGCCTGGGCTAAAGTTTGGGCCGGCGCCCCGAGGCAGATTCTCCCCGGGCAAAAGCCTCCCCTCTTGGGAAAGAAAAGGGCCTTGTAGGGGGGAAAATTCAAAGGAAGCCACCCGGGACTCCCAAGCCCGTTGGCGAAGGGCCCCGGGGGTGGAAACAAGAAACTAAACTTTTGTTAATGTGGTCCCAAAGTCTTGCCTCGTCCCCGGATTCTCCCGCCCGGAACGGGGCTTCCCCTGGGAAGTTTATCCCAAGACCCCGCGCCCAGGGGCCTTCAAAGGACCCATTTAAGGGGGCCCGGGGCGCCAAAGGGGCCCTGGTTTCCCGGACCCTTACGGAAATCGTGGTTTAATCGCGGGGTCCCCAAAGGGCAAGGAAGTGACACCCCCTTTAACCCGGGACAACTTGTTGGAATAGGTTCCAATTTAAGGGGCCACCCCTTTCCTTTGAAGTCGGTGAAGAAGGCCGGCAAGGCCCGCCCGGGCTCCCAGCCTTTAGCCCTAACGGGCTTTAGGGGTTAAAAAGGTTCCGCAACCCAATGGTTCCGGGGAAGGAAAAGGTGGAGGTCTAAAAGATTCCTCTTTGCCAAAAAAGCAATAGGGTTTTCCTTTCCCCAAACCGCGGAGGGGGGAAGCCCCTCCCGGGGGGGAGAAAGGAAGGCCCTCGGGGGAAGGGCCAAGGGCCAAAGAAGGGGAAAACCATTTGAAAGTTCCGGAAAAGGTTTGGGTTCAAAAATAAAAGGAAAGTGGGCCTCGGGGGGCCAAAGGGTCCAACCCAAGGATTGTGTATCCGACTTAATTTCTTTTGTGGCAAAGGCCCAAGCCAAAAGAAACGGTGGGCAAAAGCCGCGGCGACTCCCGGCTTCCGGAAAAGCAAAGTTTCCGCCGGCTTCCGGAGTAGGTTCCTCCCCGGAAGTTTCACGCCAACCGAGGCCCAAAGGTTGGGGTTGAGGAAAGGAAAATCGGGGGGCCTCAAAGGCGCAAAGGCAGCCTTCCGGATTTCCCGGGATTTCAGACGGCCTGCGTGGTTCAATCCGCCCGCCTTTCCAATTAAGGGAAGCCAACCGGGGTCCCGGCCCAACCGGGGCGCCGGCCTTTTCGGGGGCCTAAGGCGCCCAAATTTGAAGGAAGAACACCCCTTATGAGTGCTGAATTCAAGGTTCAGGCTCGGCCAAGACGGGCTGAGGGCCTCCGGGCCTTCTCGGCTTTTGGGTAAGAAGGTTAAATTATTGAATGTTACCCCCGCCAAGGGTTCTTCCGGAGGCTTTCGGGCCGGCCGGAAGAAAATCCTGCCCGAGGGTTCTAAAAGATTACGAGGTTTGCCCAAAAATTATGGTCCCAATATTTTTGTGGCTCGCTTGTGATCACGTTAATATGGAAGGTTGGTTTGTTTAAAAATTCCTTAGGTCCGAAAAATCGGGAGGAAGGCGGCTTCGAAGGACAAAGGGGGTTGGGTAAACACCACTTTGAATTGGGGTTAACCCAACAAAAGGATTTAAGGTTGAAAATTAAACAAGGATAAATTTATAAAAATTTGGGTGGAACCCCAGGTTTTCCGGGAAGCCGGTTGGAACCGAGCGGAAACCAAGGGCTTGGCAAGCGGCTAAGGCTTTGTTGCCTTACAAAGGCCTGGAGTTTTTGAGGCATTCAAAGGGGCCAATGCTTTGGCCTCCAAGTGCCAAAGCCGGCCAAGGTCCGAGGGGCCCAAAGGCCCTTTCCCAAGAAGGTTGATGTTTAAAGAAAGAAGGTTAAGGCAAATGTTTTATCAAACCAAATGGGAACAAAACCGGGAACATTACCCAAAATTCGGGAAGTTCCAAGTGGCATTTGAAAGAATCTTCGGCAAAAGTTCCAAATTTTCAAAGGAATTCCTATGAGGGAGGAACTAACTAAGAAGGTTGGCTAAAAACGCCCCCCCGGGGTGGGTTGCTCTTGAGCTAGCATATCTTCTCCCGCGAACGGGTCATTAATGATGTGAGGGCTGCCATGGATTTGTTTTCTGTCCTAGGTGCCGGGCTAGCCACTCATCGCGGATGTTATGTTTGGCTGGATTCTCATCCGGACGGTCGTGATTTGATTTTTCTTTGTTAGAACCGTGTCGAGTCGGCCGATTTCGCTGCTGGATTATGTGGCAGGTCATCGGCGTCTGGTGGTCGCCATATGTGCCCGGAAGTTGTCGAGAATTGGCTTCGGTCCTCCCAACACCAATTGACTCTGCGGACAGCTGTTAAGCCAATGCCGAGCTGGTCCTTTAAGCTTGGCGGGAGATATTTGATGGCGTGGAGACATCGCCGAGCCATATGGATGTGAAGGAGATAATCTTGATCCAAACCGCGGGTCTAAATGCCATCGTAGGATTCAATGTTTGAGCTTAAACCCTTGAGGTTTGATGATCCATTACTTCATCTGAAGCATAACGGGTGTCGGCGCCTCGATTGAGCAATATACGGCGTAGCTCAAGGGAGCATTATGCTGCTGTGTTACCCGGCGGAGTTGTTGTATCCGGCTCGATGGTATTCGTCGTGGGTCATGGGCGCCCGTGATCCATAGATAGATCTGGATTGTCTTGCCTTATCCTCAATATATCTCGCAAGTCGGTGCGTTCCTCGTGCCGTACTTTTGACGTCGGTGCGGTCTTGATGGAAGGCTGGATGCCTCTCGCGTGACCACGGGGTGGTCGATCGGTCGTGTTGTCGTGGTGATGAAGGTATGTATGCTTCCTCCTCTAATCGGGTGAGCAACTTGCGTTTTGGGTAGCTCTTGGAGGCGTTCGAGTTCATACTCTTGACCGCGGAACCTCGGTCCATCTGCGGCCGCAGGTCTTGATCAGCGAATTTGCTGCTTTTCTTTAGGCTATTTGCCGTGGCAATAAGCCTGCGTTTAAAACGCTCTTGTTGGCGGGATCTTGAGGCCGGTCGTCGTCGTTGAGGCTTGCCTCATCTCGGAAGGAGGTATGTAATTATCATCCTCGACCTCTTAATGCTGCTGCTCTCGTGAGGCTTACGCATCCTCCTGCGCTGAATCTTGCGGGGAGGGATTGTCTTCGGCACTCTCTGGGTGTTATTATCCCTTGCGGAATCTCCATTCTTCTTTGGCGGGATTTAGGCGGCGGCGGCGTCGGCGCTTGGCTTTCTTTAAGGAATCTGCCTCCGCATTCGCCGTCCCCATCCTTTGGGGTGTCCACCATGTATATGTCATATGGAGTGGTCTTCCGATTGCCCTATAGGTCTGGTTCTTGTTCGTCTCGGCATCGTCGTCCATACCGTCGATGTCTTGAATCATAGTCTAGCATGTCGGTTAAATAAATGGCAAAGTGACTACAAAGTGGGTGGTGGGTGGGCTTTGAATTTCTCTCGTCGCATCCCAACCATCACGCCATAATCCGGCCAGGGCTCTCGGATAGCGAGATGCTTTAGTGAATTTAGGATGTCGCCAGGGTGAGTCTTGAAAGATGTCGCGCGGTGAACTCCATGATCGGCGTATCGGATTCGATTGGCGAAGCGGGAGGATTGGTCCGGCGGTCCGACACCCGAGTCACGAGTTTTATAGGGGACAGGGTCGGTGTTGCTCCATCGCCGGATGTTGCAGCTCCCAAAGGCGGTGTCCAGCCACTCGTCCTCGTCTCTGGATCGGCTCCGAACTATGGGTCGGGGATTCATCTCGGCCTCAAAGCGTTGTCCGTGGCGAGTTAGATCATGCGCTCGTGAGATGCGGCCGCATGGTGTTCGGATCCATCGAAGATCAAGTCTCCGTGGATATCGCCGTGAAGTTTAAACTTCCTCGACGGCGGCGGGCGTACTTACCCTCCGGATGGCCGTGAATTGGCCCGGTCGGCGCCCGAATCTGAAATCTGTCGGGAAAAGTCTCACCCTGGGCGGCGTTGTTGATTGGAAGCCATCAAGCCTATTGGTAGCGAGGAAATTCAATAAAGCACCAATTCGTTGTCAAAACCGGCGGATCTGGGTAGGGTCCCCCGTGCGTCTAGGCGGATGGTAACAGGAGCGAGGACCGATGTTTTCCCGGTTCGGGCCCTCTTGATGGAGGTAAAACCCTCTCGCTTGATTAATATTGATGATGTTTACAAGAGTGGATCTACCCGGATCAAGGAGGCTAAACCTAAAGCTAGCCTATGGTATGATTGTTGTAATGGATGTTGTGTCCTCGGACTAAAGCCCTCCGGTTTATATAGACAGGGAGGGCTAGGTTACAGTCGGTTACAATGGTAGGAGATCTAATTCCGTTGCCCACTTGCCTTCCGCCAAGGAAAGTCCCATCGGACAGGGGCGGAGTCTTCAATCTGGTATCTTCGTGTCTTGGAGTCCCTCGTGGTGTTCCTTCCCCATTTCCTCCATGGGGGCATCCCCTCCACCCATTTGTCCAGGGCTCATGTTCTACTATGGCGTTTCCATAATCTGGCCCAATTTTATCCTCAACATCTCGGTGTTTATCGGTGTCGAGCTTTCCTTTGCATCCCCCGCATGGCTAAAGACTTTTAATGTCAAGCAAGGTAGTGGTCCGCCCATAGTCTTGGGCGCCATCGTGGGCAAAATGCCCCGTCACCCCGGGCGGCCGTGAAACCATCAAATGGTGGCAATCGGGGTTTCTATTCACCAAGGCAGCGTGACCTTGAATGGGCGGGACCCCAAATTCTGTTGGCATCCCCTGGCTCCCTCCCGAAGCGAAGGGCTGTCTTGGGGCGTGGGAAGGCCGGACTCCAATCTTCTCCAAACCCGGTGAACAAAGCTCAAGCTTGTCAGGTAGTCAGTCATGCTCATTGCGGATTCTCCGTGCCAAGAGATTTCAACTTGTGGGAGTTCGGTTGGTGCAAACCTTGGCGGGCTCTTGAGACTCGTATGAAGGGCGGAGGTCTTTGTTCAAGGCGCCCAGCTCCGTATCCATCGAAACCCGGGTTCACTTTGGTCCCGGTCGAGTGCCTTATTATCCTTCACGGGACACTTGCTTTCCTAGTTTGACTCCGTGGGATCTAAATTTACCTTTCCGAACGGCAAAGGCGTCGACAGGTTAACTGTCAACCCCTTCCGGGACACCCGCGGATGCCCAGGACTCTGGTCGGCTATATTGGTGCCGGAAAAAAAAAGAACCCGGGAACCGGAGGATTCGGTGCAATTTCGAACTCATCATCCATGCTCGAGGACTCCTCCACGAGCGAGGAGGGAAAAGCCTCTCCCAGGAAGAAAGGAAAACTTCCCCAGGAGGCGAAGTCAAAAGGGAAGGACCCTTCCTCACATTCCCAGCGACCGGGAGGAGTGGCCCTCGGGCCAAGCCCTGGCGGATCTTGGGTTCTAGAATAACTCATGATTTTTCTTTTGGATAGTGTCTTATACGAATACAACCATGTAGTCCGGGGGCGATCTCCTGCCGTCGGCCGGGTCCCGGGTTTCGGATGTAAGCGCTTCACCAGCCTCCTCCGTGGGTGAGGCGGCGAGGTGGGGTCCCGAAGGGACCGCCCGGGGGAGGGGGTGCGCGGGGCAACCTCCGGACTTTGGACGGACTCCGCCGGAACCTGCGGTTCGGAGTCCGGCGGCCTTCATGAGAAAGGCGAACAGGGGCGGCGCCCTCAACCCGAAGCGTCCAGATAGCTTGCTAAACTCCGCTTCCTGACGAGGGCACCCTTCATGAGTCTGTTAAAAGGTTGATTCCCAAAGGGGCCGGCTACCAGCCTTCGGGCTTTGGGTATGTGATTAGATATGTAAAATAGTACCACATAGGCGGGCCCCTGATGCTCGGTTCGGTTTGGAAAAGAAAAGCGGGCGAGGATTAAAAAGATATCGGAGTCCTAAACAAATATGTCAATATGGGAATGCCTTTATTTCTTGACCTCTGCCCGCCTTTGCGGAGGTCAATTCCTTGAAAAAGAGCCTCGAGTGGTCGAGATCGACTCGGCGTAAAACCTCGAGGACAAGGAAGGTAAGTAACACCATTAAAGTTGTACCTTATAGAAAAGGATTTGGTTCAAAAATCAAAACGTAGGTATTCACCTGACAGGTGGCGACCGAAGGAGGCGGTGTCGGGCCAAATGTCCCAGGCAACCAAAGGAAGCGGGTGGGGAGGTCGGAACTTGGTTCTCATGGAAAAACAGAGTTTGGGCGTGACTCAAGACTCAAGTCGAGCTCGCTTGGCTCTTGAGATGCCAAAGCCCGCTAAGGCGAAGCCAAAAAAGGCCCTCAAGGAATAGTAAAAAAGATGCGGCGGGTGGCATTTTCATAAAGCAAGCATTTAAATAAATTACAACTTACCCGAATTTAGAGCTCTCGGGGGCGTTTAATCTGCCATGCGTGTCAATGTTCCCGCGTTCTCTAGGCGGGAGGCTCGACAAAAAAGGTTTCTATCTCGTATGCTAAGGGGCATCCGGTGCCCCGCGACCTGGCCTGGTCGACTCCTTGGCAGAGGCCATGAAGGGCCTCTAGTTGGTTGTGGCCCAAAAAGCCATGCAGGATACTTTGCCGTCCGGCTGGTGGGCCTTTGCCAAGGTTGAAGTCATCAAGCCTCCCTTTGATTGAAGGTGCCTGGGCCCGCCCGTCGTTTGAGGCGGATGGGCCGAAGCCGGGCAGCGCCACCCCCGGGTTCGCATGCCCGAGATGTATTATAAGTGTCTGAAGGGTGCCCCTTAATTGGGTTAATGCCCAAAGATGTAATTTTTAGTAAACTGCATTTTTTTATCATTTCGGCTAAAAACTTTGTTTCATATCCAAGCGCTTTAATTTAAATATTACCTTTGCGGCCGTTTATTCGAGAGTGGCAAATTTGGCCCACCCCCATCCAAAGTCTGGGGTGTTGGGATAAACTTGAGCCTCTTGTTCCCATTTTGGGTCCTTCTGGGGGCTCAACACACGAACAACAAGGGACTTATAATGCTTGAACACTCTCCTTAGCCATAGAATTCTATAATTTTAAATTTGGTAACCCCCAGTTTGGGGGGTTAAGGGCTATCACGCTTTGGGGCGGACCAATTTCGGTTCCCTTCGCTCCGCGGCATAAGTCTTTAGGGACTGAAAAAACCTCTCGAACAGCGACCGGCTCTCGCCTTATCATGATGGTCAGTTTTAGCTTTCTCCTTTGAGGGCCGCCCGCTCAAGGGGCACAATCATGGTTTCTCCAGGCCTTCCTTAGCCGATACGGGCGTAAGGTACCAAAACATGGGGCAGGCAAACCCAACTATTGACCCAAGACATGATTGAGCCGATCATATAATGCTATAAGTTGGGTGCCGCACTTGTGAAAGTGTTGGACTTATCACACCATAATTTGGGACTTAAGCCCTGTGATTTGGCCGACCAAAGCGCACGGGTGCAATATGTCATAAGTGAACATATATAAAAGGAATGCAATGATAGGCAAAGCGATGCATTGTTTATTCAAAAATACTGCATGAAGGCGAACGATACAAATAGTGCGTAAGCAAGGGATGCGACTATTAACATGTCCCCCTCGAGGGTAGGCTGCGAATGGTGTTAAAACATTAATGCTCGTAATGGAGACCAGGATACTGGTATAGCTTTTCGCTGTTTGATCATGAGTGCGGCAATCCTCCGGCAGGCTTCCGGAAACGGAGTCCGAGAATAAGAAGAAAAAAAGGATGACAAATTTGGGGCCCCCGGTGTGGTTGATCCGCACTGGCATGCCGTGGTCGCCTCCCTATGCAATGGTATCTCGGCGTAGTGATGTACGCGGTACCGGTCTCGCGATTTCGCAAGGGCGGGGTTGGGCCGATTCTACGCTGCTCGGAACGGCCAGTGGTCTTGTTGTAGGTTCCGACGCTTTGGCGGTGTCCGGGTAATGCCGGACTTGAGAATTGCCTTAAGAGGCTACTCCGACTTCCGCCCGAGCCGGTATGCTCCTCCGTCAGAGAGCGTTGGTGTTTCCGTTGACGTGATGACCTCGAGGGTCCGGCATCTTGAGCTTGAGGTATGTAAGGCGGCACCGTTGAACTTTGCACGGTTCGTCCGAAGCAGGCATGTAGCCTCGGACGGACTATGAAGATTAACTCCTCGCCGGTTATCCGGGATCCAAGACCACTTCAAGTGTTCGAGCAGTCAATTGGCCTTACACCGTATGGCGCTTTGAAGGTCGCTTTGTGGGTTTAATCCTTGAGGGGTCTATGCCCATCTTGCACATCGTATCCGGTAAAGCAGGTTCAAAGCCGCCTCATCGACTCTAGTGAGGTGAAACCACGGCGATTGGGTCTAACACCAGCAGCGAATCCGCCATGGCGGATCTTGGTGGGTGATCCTTGATCAAAGGTGATCGGGCAGAGGACCACGGATTGAATTTTGGGGCGCTGGCTCCATCCAGATCGCCTAGGCATGCTTCCGCCCCTTTGGGTATGTGGGTTGTATATCATGTTCACCGTCCGCCTTGTGGGGAAACCCTTCTCCTCTATTGTTGGGGCCGTGTTCTCCTCATCATCGCTTCGGCCCTTGTCCGCTTTGATTAGCTTGCCTTGTTTGAACACCCAACAATCTCTGTGGTGTGATTAGCTTTCGGTATGTATCCGCCGAGCGATCGAGTATCCTCCAAATTGGACCGGGCCCGAGTGGTTCTTTGAATGGATTTTTCCGGACCGGGTTTAGAGCCTCGAATCCGCGGACTCGATCTTTTATCCCCGGCGGCCTTTTTAGCGCCCACCGCCATTGTTGTCTGGTATCCGAACAAGTTTTTTGGGAAGGTTGTTCCGGGGCTAGCCAATTCTTCTCCAAAGCTCTTAGTTATGTGAGGGCTGCCATTGATTTCGCTTTTCCCCCTAGGTGCGGGTGCCATTTCGCGGATGTTTGTTTGAAGGTTGCAAGGGCCTCGATCCGGACCCGATTTGTTTTCTTGGTTAAGAACCGTGTCAAATTGTCGCGTTCGTCGGTGCTTAAATGGGCTTAGGTCATCGTCTTTGTTTATATGTGCCCCGAAGTTTCGAGGAATCGCTTCGGTCCTCCCAACACCAATTGACTCGGCTTGTTGAGCCAATGCCGACTGGTCCTTTAAGCTGGGAGGTATTTGATGGCGTGAAGATCATCACCCGGGCCATTGGATATAAGGAGATATCTTGATCCAAACCGGGATCTGTTGGCCATCGAGGATTCAATGTTCACGGGTTTAACCCTTGGTTTGATGATCCATTACTTCATCGTGAAGCATAGGGGTGTCGGCCCCGTATTATATCACGGCGAAAAAAGCTTTGTCTCGTGTTGCCCGGCCCGTTTGTTCCGGGGTTGTCGTCCGCGACCCCGATCCGTAGATCGATCTTGTTTGTCTTGCCTTTCCTCCAATTGTCTTGCAATCCGGCTTCCCCGTGACTTTGTACTTTTGGCGGCGGCCGGGGTATGGTTTAGTGGAGGGCCAGACCCTGGCGCCCGGGTGGCGGTCCCGGAGCGGGTGATATAGTTTATGCTTCCTCCTTAATCGGTAATTATTCTTCCGTGGCGGGATTTGGGGGCGCCCAGACGGCAGGCTGTTTTTTGGAGGGGTCATCCTCCGGTGTTCCCGCCATTCCCATCCTTTGGGATGTCCCCAATGTTAGGGGCGAGTAATTTCAAAAAATTTCCCGCACCCAAGATCATGGTGATGGCATGCGAGGGGAGAGTTTGTCCCGACCTCGAGACCATAAGCGGCGTTATGACAAGCGGTTGATGTATGCGCTTCCGATCCGCGATCAAGTGCGGTCGGCACCTCCGAGTTCGCACATTAAGCTCGATGGCGATCCCGGGCCCGATCCGAAAGGTCGGGGATGAGTTCCCGGCGACGGCGTGGTGCGATGATGATGTTCTACCAGCCGGGGCCGCCTAAACTCCACGACAATATGAGAGGTGGAATATGGTGGAGGGGCCCCGCCGGCTAAGGCGATCCGGATCAACTTGTGTGTCATGGGTGCCCCCAATATAAAGGAGCAAGGGGGAGGCCGGCCGAAGGCCCAAGGAGGTGTCCTCCTCCCGTGGAAATGGACTCTTTCCTCTCCTACTAGGAGGGGGAAGGGGGGAGAGGGGAGAAGAGGGGGCCTCCTAGTCATCGGGACCCAGGGGAGGGGGTGGCCCAGCCCCCTCTCTTCCCACTAAGGCCCATGGGTTTAATCTCGGGGGTTGGAACCTCGGACTGGTTTTCCAAAATCCGGAACACTTCCTGTCGAATATAGTCGCCCAATATATCAATCTTTATGTCTCGACCATTTGAGACTCCTCTCATGTCCGTGATCACATCCGAGACCAACAAACTTGACATAAAACTTATAAACTCATAATAAACTGCCGGTTAGCGTGGACCCCGGTTAAACTATGTAACATGACCTAGAACTATTCTCGGTCAATAACCAATAGCGAACCGGATGCCCATATTGGTTCCTATATATTCTCAAGATCTTTATCTCAAAACCGCATAACAACATCGTTGTTCCTTTGTCATCGGTATTTATTGCGAGATTGATTTCGGTAAAAACACCTAGTTCAATCTCCTGGAAAGTTCTTTACTTTGAATGCATCATCCGTAACAACTCATTGGTCACATTCCAACTTTAGTGATTCATTCAGAGGGCCCGAGATACCTCTCCGACAATGGGTGACAAAACCTAATCTCAAATTGCCAACTCAACGTACCCGGAACACCTTTAGTACCCTTTATAATCACCCATTACTTGTGCGTTTGGTAGTACCCAAAGTGTTTCCAACGGAGTTGCATAATCTCATAGTTTCACGAACATGTATAAGTCATGAAGAAAGCAATAGCAATATACTAAATCAAGTGCTAGGCTAACGGAATGGGTCATGTCAATCCATCATTCTCCTAATGATGTGGTCCCATTAATCAAATGACAAACATGTCTAGGTTAGGAAATATGTAAGAGCTAGTCAAGTAGAGGCATACTAGTGCGTTATGTTTGTCTATGTATTCACACATGTATCATGTTTGGTTAATACAATTCTAGCATGAATAATAAACATTTATCATGATATGGGAAATAAATAATAACTTTATTATTGCCTCTAGGGCATATTTCCTTACTCCCCTTGCACAAGAGTCAATATTCTAGATTACATAGTAATGATTCTAACACCCAAGTCTTGGTGTTGATCATTTTTTGTGAAGAGGCTTAGTCAGGTTCGCAACAAATCCTATTATCTTCAAATCTCTATTCTCCCCTTGGACTTGGTCCCAATGGAATTAGGCGCTCTTGATGTGCTTGGTCCTCTTGTGAAATCTGGATTCCTTTGCCAAGGCAATTGCCAAATTTTCCGAGATCTTCATTGGTCCCGATGCACTAGGTATGACACCTAGATCGGAAATGAACTCTTTCATCGGAATCCTTCATTTGCTTCAAGCAGCTATGTACTCGCCACATGTAGATCCCGCCCGGCCTTTGTTTAGAACGCCCAACTTACAGCTCCACCGTTTAATAAAAACACGTTTATTTA
>JAHHZJ010002533.1:0-58898 GCA_021437245.1 Aegilops speltoides
GAATGTTGGACTTTGTTATGCCTTATTTCCAGAGGTGTTGACCTTGTATTTTTGTGATGCTTGTAGTGAGTGCATTGAGCTTGTAAAGTAGGGTAGTTGCTGTTACTGTTTTCCTGGCAGATTCTGTTATAATTTGATGCTATGTTAACATGCTTCTAGTAATCATTCTATGCATAATCTGGAGATGCTCTATAAACATGATTTGATATACATGTCTTGCTCTATCCATTCATGCCCTTGGTTGCATTTATAGCCTGCTGGAACATGTTCATTTCTTGCTCCAAAGTTGCTTGAAAATGTTTCCTGACAGATTGTTTGTATGAGATTCAATTTTCACGAGGTCGTTGTAGTTGATCCGTGTATGCTATGACCTTGCTCTTGCCATGCTTAGCTTCATAATCATGCCTTCTTACTGTTGGTTGCCTTGCCATGCCATGTAATGCTCTGTAGTGAGTGCATCGAGCTCACGAACATGCCATGTTGAATCTGTTTTTGCCATGTCCTGATATTTTCACTAAGTCTGAAATCTGTAATAAAACTTGCTATGTTTACATGGGTGCCATCATGTCTTAAAGTCCTTTTTGGCTTATGGTCAGTAAGGGACTATTGAAATATGCTTTGAGTAGAATCATGTCATGCCTTGCTTTGCTATTATGAGTTCCTGTAGCATGTTGTTTGCTTGCTCTAAACATGCCTTCCTGATGTTAATTCCTGCCATGTTAGTTTTTTCACTAAGTCTGTGAACCTGATATTTTGAGCACTTTCTCCATGCTTGTTTGAACATGTTATGATGTGATTTAGCCGTAGCTCAGTGTTCCTCTTTTGTTAAGCATCTCCTGTAGTTCGTTCTCATATGCTTTGTTTGTATGTTGGGGTGCTGTAGCATAGTTTCGTGTTGCGTGCTAAGTAGCATCGGGCTGTTAAACGCAGATTTGCATCATTCTTGTTTTGCTTGTCATTTGCAAACCGTGCATCCGATTCCGGTGATCTTTATATCGATTTCACCCGAAATCATCTCATCTTTCCAGCGGCATACTTGGTTTGCCAAGTTGATGCCAGTTCATCATTTTCCTTCCGAGCACACATATGCATTGCATATCTCATCTCGCATCGCATGTCATGTTCGCATCATATTGCTTGTGCATTGTTCCTTGTTTGATCGTGGTTCCGTTGCTTGTGCTCTTGCTTTGGGTAGAGCCGGAGTCGAGTACGTGTCTGAGGAACCTGTTGAGAACGCCTCGAGGATCAAGCCTTCGACAACTCTGAGTACCTTTCGTGCAAGATGATCATACCCTCGAAATCACTACTATCTTCGCTTGCTAGTTTGCTCGCTCTTTTGCTATGCCAATGCCACGATGCCTATCATTTGCTTGTCAGCCTCCCAAATTGCCATGTCAAACCCCTAACCTTTGACACCTTTCCTATGCAAACCGTTGATTGGCTATGTTACCGCTTTGCTCAGCCCCTCTTATAACGTTGTTAGTTACAGGTGAAGATTGAAGATTGTTCCTTGTTGGAACATGGAGATTTTGTTCCTTGTTGGAACATGTTTACTTGCTGGGATATCACAATATGTCTTATTTAATTAATGCATCTATATATTTGGTAAAGGGTGGAAGGCTCGGCCTTATGCACAGTGTTTTGTTCCCTCTTGCCGCCCTAGTTTCCGTCATATCGGTGTTATGTTCCCGGATTTTGCGTCCCTTACGGTTGGGCTATTATGGGAACCCCTTGACGATTCGCCTTAAGTAAAGCTTCTCCAAAGCAATGCCCAACATTGGTTTTACCATTTGCCTCACCTAGCCCTTTTTTTCCCTTGGGTTCTGCAGACTCAAGGGTCATCTTTATTTTAACCCCGGGCGGTGCTCCTCGAGTGTTGGTCGAACCGAGCTACTCATGGGCCACCTCGGGAAACTTGAGGTTGGTTTTACTCGTAGCTAGACTCATCCGAGTGTGCCACGAGAAAGAGATATGTGCAGCTCCTATCGGGATTTGTCGGCACATTCGGGCGGTGTTGCTGGTTTAGTTTTACCCTGTCGAAATGTCTTGTTGTACGGGATACCGAGTCGATCGGAGTGTCTTGGGTGGAGGTCTATTCCTCCGTTGACCGTGAGAGCTTGTCATGGGCTAAGTTGGGACACCCTGCAGGGATTTGATCTTTCAAAGCCGTGCCAGCGGTTATGTGGCAGATGGGAATTTGTTAACGTCCGGTTGTAGAAGACTGAAGTTGACCATAATTAAAATACATCAACGCGTGTGTTACCGTGATGGTCTCTTTCCGTGAGTCCGGAAGTGAACACTGATGTTGGAGTTATGCTTGGCGAGGTTGCTATAGGATCACTTCTTGATCATACTTTTATCGACCGTGCTTTGCCTTCTCTTCTCGCTCTCATTTGCGTATGTTAGCCATCAATATGCTAGTCGCTGCTGCAGCTCCACCTCATGCCTTTACCTTACCCATAAGCTTAAATAGTCTTGATCTCGTGGGTGCGAGATTGCTGAGTCCCGTGGCTCACGGATACTTCAAAACCAGTTTGCGGTGCCTATGTTACCGAAAGCGGTGGCGCAATCAAGCTCAAGGAGGAGCTCGATGAAGATCTTGCCCTCTGTGTTGTTTCGTTCTAGTTGATCGAGAGTGGAGCCCAGTTGGGGTCGATCGGGACCGTTTGTCGCATTTGGGGTTCTTCTTTTATTTTGGTTCCGTAGTCGAACCTTGATTGTATCTGTATGATGTAATGCTTATTCATGTAATTGTGTGAAGTGGCGATTGTAAGCCAGCTATGTATCTCTTTCCCTTATGTATTACATGGATTGTGCGAAGATTACCTCACTTGCGACATTGCTTTCAATGCGGTTATGCCTCTAAGTCGTGCCCGACACGTGGGAGATATAGCCGCATCGAGGGCGTTACAAGTTGGTAATCGAGCCATCCCCGACCTTAGGAGCCCCTTTGCTTGATCGCTTTTAGCGGCGAGTTGTGTCTAGAAAAATGTTTTGAGTCATTTAGGATTATATATATCGGAGAGTTAGGAATTCTTTTTACTCCCAGTCCTTGACCTTACGGTGAGGTATCCGACGAGAGTTTTGACTCTTCTCTTCTCAAATTTCACTAAAAATTTTTTTAGGATCACGCGGGTATCTTGGAATCGTTCCGATATTCTTATAGCGAGAACATTGTTCTTGGTGCCTCGACATTTAGGGGTTGTGGCGGTGTCCGGGGAGTTGAGCTCCGAGGTGTTGTCGTCATAATTTTATCGTTGCGATTCTGGAATACCGAGTTTAGTTCGCCGACATCGAAAATCTCTTTTATGCAGTTGTTGGTGAGATAACCCGCTAACCCAAATCTTGAGGTGAGTACGGGAGTATTGCCATGACTTGTATAACGGATGCTTTTCGAAGGTTGAGGTAGACGATTTCCGAAGGTTTCTTGGTTATGTGTTGACGGATGGATACAGCTGGATGTAGGGATTGTTAGCTTGTGTGAGATATTATTGCTCCCTGTATCCCCAACACAGATTGCATAACCAGAAAATTTGGGAGTTTCATAGGTGGGAATTCAAGTAGCTCTTAGGATATCTTTCCAACGGATGTATGATATGAAATTGGGGTTCGACGTCTAGTGGTCCGCCTATTCACGGTTGGTTTTCTGATGGTCTCGTTGTGTCTTAAAGAGTCCTTGGCTATGCCGACTGGGACGCTTCGTATGTCATGTGCACTGCCTTGTACATGATGGTGCTGTACGATTGAGCCCGTGTAGGCCCCACCACGAAAACTTCGGACGAAATCTCTATCATATGTTTGTTCTGGCTTATTATGCAAGCCAGTCCTTTGTTTTTGTTTTGAGTTGTGGTATTCGAGTTGCTTCAATGTCAAATGTTGAATCCATACCTTTCCTAAATGGTGTTCTCATACTCCGATGTGAATACCAATCCTTCTCGACAATCGAGACTGTCATGCCAATCCTTTTCAACCGACGTGTTTCTCTTCAAGTGGATCCCATCATTTTTCCCATCCGCAAGGTCAATTCCAAGTTTTCTCAACGGTGTTTGTTTCGGTCATCCCAAGTTGTCTTTGTTTTTCCCCACCCTCCCACCCTTTTTCTTCAAGGACACAGATTTCTTAATCAAGTATCCATTTATTCATGTGAAGTCTCTTCACTCTTTTCAATCAATGTTCTTATCCGGTGATTACCCATGAAGATGCTCAACAGCTTCAAGTTCATCATCCTTCGTTGTTGTTTCTTCTCCGGTGATTCCAATTCAAGCTTTTGATATTCATCATACCTTTTCCTCATTTCAATGTCTTCTCATATCGGTGCACCTCATTATCATTCTTCTTCTCGCTATTTGTTATTCCGGAGTGCTCAAGATATCTTAAAGATTCGTGTTTCAACTCTGCATTCGTTCAAGCTCTTTCGAGATTGGAATCTCATTCAAGTGATTTAATTCAACCGGTGCAACATCTCTTTTAAATCATTTTCAACGGTGTATTCTTTTGAGTGGGCCCTAACCCACAGGTCTTTTCCCAGGATCTTACCTGACTCTTCTATTATTCCGGAGCTATCCTAAATTCTTCTCCAAGTTTGACGTAAGAATGAGTTATCATCAGTCAAATGCTTTTCTCCAAGATCTTTGGAATTCTTTTCATAGTTGGCTCAACCTCTTCGCTTTTCATTCTTCCGGTGTGCCTCAATAATTCTTGGTGGTGTTTCTCGTTGTCTTTCTCATCATTTGAAGACCGAAGAAGAGTTTCTCTTTAATCTTGCTCTATTCTCTTCAAGATTCATGGTGCTAGCTTGGTTGCCATCCTCCCATAATTGTTTTCGATTGTGAGAATCTTTTCACCCATTCGAGTATTTTAGGAGTCTTTTCAGTTTCATTCTTTGAAGCCCATCATCTCGGTATTATTCATTCAAGCTTTCAGCTCTCGTTCTCCAAATCATACCGGTGCATCATTCAAATACCCTCTAATCAGCTCGTGATCTATTCGTTCATTGGTATCTAAATACCCTCAAGTATCTTCATTCATTTTCAATTCTTCCCGTGAATTGTGCCTTTGCTACTTTCATTTTCAATTCTTACGGTGGTTCTTTCAACATTCCTCTTGGTTGTTATCATATTAATTAATTCGTTCTTTCCGAATCCTACGGTGGTTCGTTGAAGACCTTCTCAAGGTTTCGCCATATCTCTTTTAATCCTTTCTACGAGAATAAGTAGTATGCCAAATCCGTTGATTGTCATCAATTTAATTGGTGAAGGATAAGCATAACATAATTCTTATTCTTGTTCATCCAAGTGATTAATTCTTTTCTTCCGGAGATTGTTCATGATGAAGTAATTCTCGGTTCTAGTGTTTCATCTTTTCTTTTCCCGGAGTTCCAAGCTCTCATCATCACGAAGATCCATCTAAATCATTGCAAGGCTTCACCTTGTGTTTTTAATTTCTCTTTCTTTTCATTCCTTTTGTTTACCGGAGTTCTTCATGGAGGCTCTACATGGTGGTTCATCAAGGATTTAATTCTTTCTCAAAGTTTTCATCCAGATTCTTTCCTAAGGAGCTCAAGCTTTCTTCATATGGTAATCCGGAGTGCAATTCTTTCTACCTTATCATTTGAGGTGGTGTTATGTCATTCTTGGCAGTTTGAGTTCGTGTTTCATGGTTCACATGTTGTCAAGAATGAGGTATTTTAAATCCATCATTTTCTCTTCGTTCAAGAGATCTTTTCGACCAATCAACTTCTTCATTGGAGTTATCTTGGTATAGATTTCACCTAAAGCCTTCCCTAAGGAATATTGCTATTTGTGGTGCTTATCAATGATACAAGTTATATCTCTATCATCTTGGTGAAGCAGTTTTTCATCTCTTTGTAGTTCTCAATCAAATCAATGGTTTCCGTTAGTGGCCGGTTGTCACCTCATAGTTTTGAGATGTTTCCATAAGCCCACTACAAGCTTATTCGTTTCGTTGTTGATTTTCCAACAACTCCGTTCGATTCTTCTTTGCAAGGATGCTTTCCAAGTTCACTTGTGGCAGAAGTTGTCATTTTCTTCTCCGTCCCTTTATTCCAATGATCTACTTCTATTCTTTCTTTCGGAGGCATTGTGATGCTGTGCTCTTCAATCATCATCTTGTTTTGTCAGGATCATGTTCTTTTCTTGCTTAACCATTTAACCGAGTGTTGTGTCATCTCTTCAAGTATCTTTTCATCTCATCAAGTTTTCTTCTCTTTTCTACGGAATGGTTTCAATATCTATCTTATCACTAAACCTCTTGTTTCTCGTTGTATCCCTTGTTCCTCTTTCCTAACGGAGTGTTTTCAACTTTGCTCATCTTCGTTATTTTCTTCCTTTCATTTTGCTCAACCTCTCAAGGTTCGTGGTTTCACTCATTTCTCAAAGAAGCAACTTAGTTTTACCTCTCCTCTTCCTCTTCCTTTTCCCTCCGGTGCCATTCTAGATCTCGGGACGAGATCCTCTCGTAGTGGTGGAGTGTTGTAACGCCCCGGATCCGATGCGCCAGGTGTCCGTCAGTTATTCGCCGTCGTTGCCATGTCATTTGCTTGCGTGTTGCGCTTTGCCATGTCATCATCTGCATTTTATCATGTCATCATGTGCATTTCATTTTGCATACGTGTTCGTCTCATGCATCCGAGCATTTTCCCCGTTGTCCGTTTTGCAATCCGGCGCTCCTATGTCATCCGGCGTCCCCTTCTTCTCTCCTTTTGTGTGCGGGTATTAAACTTTCTCGGAATGGCCCGAGGTTTGCCAAGCGGCCTTGGTATACCACCGATAGACCGCTGTCAAGTTTCGTGTCATTTGGAGCTCGTTTGGTACTCCAAGTTAGCAAGGTAACCGTAATGTCCTCTGTTGTTGCAGCCCAACACCCTTCCAAAGTGGCCCAAAACCCACCAAACTCCCTCCATGCTCTCGGTCGTTCGATCACGATCGCGTGGCAAAACCGCTCCTCATTTGGACTCTCCTAGCTCCTCTACCTATAAATAGGTCCTCCTCCATTTTCGGATATTTTCCCCGAAACCCTAGCTTTAAATCCTCCTCCCATGCCGGACATGTCCGTCCCACCGCCGGACATGTCCGCTGTCGCCCGCCTAATCGGGCCCGACACTGTCCGCTGCCGCCCGCCCGCCTCCGCCCGGCCCAGGAGGCCAGCGCCGAGCCATGAGGCCGGATCTGCTCTGCCGCCCGGATCGCGCCCTCGCTTGCCGGTGAAGCTCATTGCAAGGCCTCGCCAGCCGCCGCCGCTGCGCCACCGTAAGCCGTGGCCGCCGCCGCCGGTCCGCGCCTGGCGCCGCGCCCGCCGCCTCCCCGCCTGCGCGCCCAGCGCCGCCGCCTCTCCTCTTCGCCCGCCCGGCGGAGTTCGCCGCCCGCGCGCTCTCGCCGGCCGGCCGCCGCCCTCCGCCGCCGTGGGATCGCCGCCGCCGCCGCCTCCTCCGCCGCGCGCGATCCGTCGGATCTGGCCGGTCCAGCCGCCCCGGCGCCGCCTCCCGCGTTCTCCGGCGAGATCCCGCGATTCCGGCGAAGTTCCGGCCGCCTCGGCATCCGTGCCCGCAGGTTAACCCCCTCCCCGTTTTTCACTAAGTCCCTTATTCTGCAATAATTTCGTGCATTTTTCAACGCATCACATCTCCGCAACCGTAGCTCCGTTTTGCGCGTATAATATGTCAAAATGTTCGACTCGAAGAGTACATCATTTCATCCCATTGCATCTTTTGCATTTGAGCTCATCTTGATGCCCGAAATGCTGTTGGAAGATAGCTTCAGATCGTTAGTTTCAGAATCTTATCAGTTCGAGCTCTTTTGTCATTTTTGCCATGATTTATGTGTGCATCCTATGAGTGTGAGCTCTACATGAATGTTGGACTTTGTTATGCCTTCTTTCCAGAGGTGTTGACCTTGTATTTTTGTGATGCTTGTAGTGAGTGCATTGAGCTTGTAAAGTAGGGTAGTTGCTGTTACTGTTTTCCTGGCAGATTCTGTTATAATTTGATGCTATGTTAACATGCTTCTAGTAATCATTCTATGCATAATCTGGAGATGCTCTATAAACATGATTTGATATACATGTCTTGCTCTATCCATTCATGCCCTTGGTTGCATTTATAGCCTGCTGGAACATGTTCATTTCTTGCTCCAAAGTTGCTTGAAAATGTTTCCTGACAGATTGTTTGTATGAGATTCAATTTTCACGAGGTCGTTGTAGTTGATCCGTGTATGCTATGACCTTGCTCTTGCCATGCTTAGCTTCATAATCATGCCTTCTTACTGTTGGTTGCCTTGCCATGCCATGTAATGCTCTGTAGTGAGTGCATCGAGCTCACGAACATGCCATGTTGAATCTGTTTTTGCCATGTCCTGATATTTTCACTAAGTCTGAAATCTGTAATAAAACTTGCTATGTTTACATGGGTGCCATCATGTCTTAAAGTCCTTTTGGCTTATGGTCAGTAAGGGACTATTGAAATATGCTTTGAGTAGAATCATGTCATGCCTTGCTTTGCTATTATGAGTTCCTGTAGCATGTTGTTTGCTTGCTCTAAACATGCCTTCCTGATGTTAATTCCTGCCATGTTAGTTTTTTCACTAAGTCTGTGAACCTGATATTTTGAGCACTTTCTCCATGCTTGTTTGAACATGTTATGATGTGATTTAGCCGTAGCTCAGTGTTCCTCTTTTGTTAAGCATCTCCTGTAGTTCGTTCTCATATGCTTTGTTTGTATGTTGGGGTGCTGTAGCATAGTTTAGTGTTGCGTGCTAAGTAGCATCGGGCTGTTAAGCAGATTTGCATCATTCTTGTTTTGCTTGTCATTTGCAAACCGTGCATCCGATTCGGTGATCTTTATATCGATTTCACCGAAATCATCTCATCTTTCAGCGGCATACTTGGTTTGCCAAGTTGATGCCAGTTCATCATTTTCCTTCCGGAGCACACATATGCATTGCATATCTCATCTCGCATCGCATGTCATGTTACGCATCATATTGCTTGTGCATTGTTCCTTGTTTGATCGTGGTTCCGTTGCTTGTGCTCTTGCTTTGGGTAGAGCCGGGAGTCGAGTACGTGTACGAGGAACCTGTTGAGAACGCCTACGAGGATCAAGCCTTCGACAACTCTGAGTACCTTTCAGGCAAGATGATCATACCCTCGAAATCACTACTATCTTCGCTTGCTAGTTTGCTCGCTCTTTTGCTATGCCAATGCCACGATGCCTATCATTTGCTTGTCAGCCTCCCAAATTGCCATGTCAAACCCCTAACCTTTGACACCTTTCCTATGCAAACCGTTGATTGGCTATGTTACCGCTTTGCTCAGCCCCTCTTATAACGTTGTTAGTTACAGGTGAAGATTGAAGATTGTTCCTTGTTGGAACATGGAGATTTTGTTCCTTGTTGGAACATGTTTACTTGCTGGGATATCACAATATGTCTTATTTAATTAATGCATCTATATATTTGGTAAAGGGTGGAAGGCTCGGCCTTATGCAGTGTTTTGTTCCACTCTTGCCGCCTAGTTTCCGTCATATCGGTGTTATGTTCCCGGATTTTGCGTCCCTTACGGTTGGGCTATTATGGGAACCCCTTGACGATTCGCCTTAAGTAAAGCTTCTCCGGCAATGCCCAACATTGGTTTTACCATTTGCCTCACCTAGCCCTTTTTTTCCCTTGGGTTCTGCAGACTCAAGGGTCATCTTTATTTTAACCCCCGGGCGGTGCTCCTCTGAGTGTTGGTCGAACCGAGCTACTGCTGGGCCACCTCGGGAAACTTGAGGTTGGTTTTACTCGTAGCTAGACTCATCTGAGTGTGCCACGAGAAAGAGATATGTGCAGCTCCTATCGGGATTTGTCGGCACATTCGGGCGGTGTTGCTGGTTTAGTTTTACCTGTCGAAATGTCTTGTTGTACCGGGATACCGAGTCGATCGGAGTGTCTTGGGTGGAGGTCTATTCCTCCGTTGACCGTGAGAGCTTGTCATGGGCTAAGTTGGGACACCCTGCAGGGATTTGATCTTTCAAAGCCGTGCCCGCAGTTATGTGGCAGATGGGAATTTGTTAACGTCCGGTTGTAGAAGACTGAAGTTGACCATAATTAAAATACATCAACGCGTGTGTTACCGTGATGGTCTCTTTCCGTGAGTCCGGAAGTGAACACGATGTTGGAGTTATGCTTGGCGAGGTTGCTATAGGATCACTTCTTGATCATACTTTTATCGACCGTGCTTTGCCTTCTCTTCTCGCTCTCATTTGCGTATGTTAGCCATCAATATGCTAGTCGCTTGCTGCAGCTCCACCTCATGCCTTTACCTTACCCATAAGCTTAAATAGTCTTGATCTCGTGGGTGCGAGATTGCTGAGTCCCCGTGGCTCACGGATACTTCAAAACCAGTTTGCAGGTGCCTATGTTACCGAGCAGGTGACGCAATCAAGCTCAAGGAGGAGCTCGATGAAGATCTTGCCCTCTGTGTTGTTTCGTTCTAGTTGATCAGTAGTGGAGCCCAGTTGGGGTCGATCGGGGACCGTTTGTCGCATTTGGGGTTCTTCTTTTATTTTGGTTCCGTAGTCGAACCTTGATTGTATCTGTATGATGTAATGCTTATTCATGTAATTGTGTGAAGTGGCGATTGTAAGCCAGCTATGTATCTCTTTCCCTTATGTATTACATGGATTGTGCGAAGATTACCTCACTTGCGATATTGCTTTCAATGCGGTTATGCCTCTAAGTCGTGCTTCGACACGTGGGAGATATAGCCGCATCGAGGGCGTTACAGAATTGCTACAGGGTTTGATCGAATCCTCGACATCGTGGTTCAACCGATGAAATCATCGAGGAGCATGTGGGAGCCAACATGGGTATCCAGATCCCGCTGTTGGTTATTGCCCGAGAGTCGTCTCGGTCATGTCTGCGTGTCTCCCGAACCCGTAGGGTCTACACACTTAAGGTTCGGTGACGCTAGGGTTAGTAGGAAGTCAAGTATGTGACTACCGAATGTTGTTGAGTCCGGATGAGATCCGGACGTCACGAGGAGTTCGGAAGGGTCGGAGGTAAAGAATAATATATAGGATGTGGTGTTTGACCATCGGGAAAGTTTGAGGTCTCCGGAAAATCTGGGACCACCGGAAGGGTCGGGGGTCCACCGGTGGGGCCACCTATCCGGAGGGCCCCATGGGCTAAAGGGAAGGAACCAGCCCACAGGGGCTGGTGCGCCCCAGGCCCACCCCTGCGCCTAGGGTTGGAACCCTAGGGGGGAAGCGCCCGGCTTGGGGGCACTCCACCCCCCTGGCCGCCCCTGGAGATTGGATCTCGGGGGCAGCCCCAGTGCCTATATAAAGGGGAGGGGGCTGCTGTACCAATTCCCAAGGCGCAGCCCTCCCTCCCAACACTTCTCCTCCTCCGTAAGAGCTCGCGAAGCCCTGCCAGATACTTCTTCTCCACCATCACCACGCCGTTGTGCTGCCGGTGGAGTTGTATTCCTCAACCTCTCCTTCCTCCTTGCTGGATCAAGGCGGAGGAGGCGCGCAAATCTGTCACGTGTGTTGAGCGCGGAGGTGCTGTCCGTTCAGCACTTGGGCATCGGTGATCTGAATCACGTTCGAGTACGACTCCATCATCACCTTGCAAGCTTCGCACGCGATCTACAAGTGCTATGTAGATGCAATCTCTCTCCGTTACTCGTTGCTTAGATGAACTCATAGATGGATCTTGGTGAAGCCGAGGAAAAATTTTAATTTTCGCAGCGTTCCCCAACAGTGGCATCATGAGCTAGGTCTATCGTAGTTCTCTAATGCACGAGTAGAACACAATTTGTTGTGGGCGTTGATCTTGTCATCTTACTTGCCTCTACTAGTCTTTTCTTGCTCAGCGGTATTGTGGGATGAAGCGGCCGGACCAACCTTACGTGCGCTTACGTGAGACCGGTTCCACCGGTCGACATGCACTAGTTGCATAAGGTGGCTGGCGTGTCCGCTCTCCCACTTTAGTTGGGCGGATTCGATGAACAAGGCCCTTATGAAGGGTAAATAGAAGTTGACAAAATCACGTTGTGGTGATTCGTAGGTAAGAAAGCGTTCTTTCTAGAACCCAATCGCAGCCACGTAAAAGATGCAACAACAATTAGAGGACGTCTAACTTGTTTTTGCAGCGATTGATCATGTGATGTGATATGGCCAGAAGTTGTGATGAATGATGAATTGTGATGTATGAGATCATGTTCTTGTAATAGGATTCACGACTTGCATGTCGATGAGTATGACAACCGGCAGAAGCCATAGGAGTTGTCTTTATTTTTTGTATGACCTGCGTGTCATTGAAGAGCGCCATGTAAACTACTTTACTTCATTGCTAAACGCGTTAGTCATAGAAGTAGAAGTAGTCGTTGGCGTGACAACTTCATGAAGACACGATGATGGAGATCATGATGATGGAGATCATGGTGTCAAGCCGGTGACAAGATGATCATGGAGCCCCGAAGATGGAGATCAATGGAGCTTGATGATATTGGCCATATCATGTCACAACTATATAATTGCATGTGATGTTTATTATGTTTATGCATCTTGTTTACTTAGGACGACGGTAGTAAATAAGATGATCCTTATAAAATTTCAAGAAGTGTTCTCCCTAATTGTGCACCGTTGCTACAGTTCGTCGTTTCTAAGCACCACGTGATGATCGGGTGTGATGGATCCTTACGTTCACATACGACGGGTGTAAGACAGTTTACACGGCGAAAACACTTAGGGTTAACTTGCGAGCCTAGCATGTGCGGACATGGCCTCGGAACACGGAGACCGAAAGGTCGAACACGAGTCGTATGGAAGATACGATCAACATGAAGATGTTCACCGATGATGACTAGTCCGTCTCACGTGATGATCGGACACGGGCTAGTCGTCTCGGATCGTGTAACACTTAGATGACTAGAGGATGTCTAATCTAAGTGGGAGTTCATAATTTGATTAGAACTTTATTATCATGAACTTAGTCTAAAACCTTTGCAAATATGTCTTGTAGATCAATGGCCAACGCTAATGTCAACATGAACTTCAACGCGTTCCTAGAAAACCAAGCTGAAAGACGATGGCAGCAACTATACGGATTGGGTCGGAACACGAGATCATCCTCATAGCTGCCAGAAACAATATGTCCTAGAAGGACCGCTAGGTGCCACTCCGTCCCGAGAGAACCAAGGCGTTATGAGCGCTTGGCAAACTTCGTCTGATGATTACTCCCTCGTTCGATGCGGCATGCTTTACAGCTTAGAACCGGGCTCCAAAAGCGTTTTGAGCATCACGGAGCATATGAGATGTTGAAGAGCTGAAACTGGTTTTCCAAGCTCATGCCGGTCGAGAGATATGATGTCTCGACAAGTTCTACAGGTTGTAAGATGGAGGAAAACAGTTACGTCGGTGAGCACATCCGAAGATGTCCGGGTTGCACAACCGTATGACCCGGTGAACATTAACCTCCCAGATGAGGCGGTCATTCACAGAATCCTCCGATCGCTCCCACCAAGCTACAAGAGCTTTGTGATGAACTACAACATGCAGGGATGGTAAAGACCATTCTGAAGTGTTCTCGATCTTTGAAGTCAGCAGAGGCTGAAATAAAAAGGAACATCAAGTGTTGATGGTCAATAAGACCACTAAGTTCAAGAAGGGCAAGGGTAAGAAGAACTTCAAGAAAGGCGGCAAAGATGTTGCCGCGCCCGTAAGCTTGTTGCGGGAAGAAGTCAAAGAATGGACCCAAGCACGAGGTGAGTGCTTTTATTGCAAGGAGGGGTCTTTGAAGCGGAACTGCCCCAAATACTTAGCGGATAAGAAGGCCGCAACACCAAAGGTATATTTGATATACATGTAATTGATGTGTACCTTACCGATTACTCGTAGTAACTCTGGGTATTTGATACGGTGCCGTTGCTCATATTTGTAACTCACGGCAGGAGCTGCGGAATAAATGGAGACCTGGCGAAGGGCGAGGTGACGATCTTGGCGTCGGGAATGGTTCGAGGTCGATGTGATCGCCGTCGACACGCTGCCTCTACATTTACCTACGGGATTAGTTTTGAACCTCAATAATTGTTATTTAGTGCCATGCTTGAGCATGAACATTGTATCTGGATCTCGTTTGATACGAGATGGCTACTCATTTAAGTCTGAGAATAATGGTTGTTCGATTTATATGAGAGATATGTTTTATGGTCATGCTCCGATGGTCAATGGTTTATTCTTAATGAATCTCGGCGTAATATTACACATGTTCATAGTGTGGATGCGAAAAGATGTAAAGTTGATAACGATAGTCCCACATACTTGTGGCACTTGCCGCCTTGGTCACATTGGTGTCAAGCGCATGAAGAAGCTCCATGCTGATGGACTTTTGGAGTCTCTTGATTATGAATTGTTTGACACATGCGAACCATGCCTCTTAGGCAAAATGACCAAGACTCCGTTCTCGGAACAATGGGCGAGCAACCAACTTGTTGGAAATCATACATCTTGATGTGTGTGGTCCAATGAGCGTTGAGGCTCGCGGAGGATATCGTTATGTTCTCACTCTCACTGATGACTTAAGTAGATATGGGTATGTCTACTTAATGAAACACAAGTCTGAGACCTTTGAAAAGTTCAAGGAATTTCAGAGTGAGGTGGAGAATCAACGTGACAGAAAGATAAAGTTCCTACGATCAGATCGTGGAGGAGAATATTTAAGTCACGAATTTGGCACACACTTAAGAAAACGTGGAATCGTTTCACAACTCACACCGCCTGGAACACCTCAGCGAAACGGTGTGTCCGAACGTCGTAATCGCACTCTATTGGATATGGTGCGGTCTATGATGTCTCTTACCGATTTACCGCTATCATTTTGGGGATACGCTCTGGAGACAGCTACATTCACTTTAAATAGGGCACCGTCTAAATCCGTTGAGACGACACCGTATGAATTATGGTTTGGGAAGAAACCTAAGCTGTCGTTTCTAAAAGTTTGGGGATGCGATGCTTATGTCAAGAAACTTCAACTGAAAAGCTCGAACCCAAGTCGGAAAAATGCGTATTCATAGGATACCCTAAGGAAGCTGTCGGGTATACCTTCTACTTAAGATCCGAAGGCAAGATCTTTGTTGCCAAGAACGGATGCTTTCGGAAAAGAATTTCTCTCGAAAGAAGTAAGTGGGAGGAAAGTAGAACTTGATGAAGTACTACCTCTCGAACGGGAAAGTGGTGCAGCGCAGAAACCGTTCTGTGATGCCCACACCAAGCGAAGAGGAAAACAATGATGATGATCAAGGTACTTCGGATCAAGTTACTCTTGAACTCGAAGGTCCACGAGGACACGTTCCGCACTGAGTGGTACGGCAACCCAGTCATGGAAATTATGTTGTTAGACAACAATGAACCTTGAACTATGAAGAAGCAATGGCGGGCCCGATTCCAACAAATGGCTTGAAGCCATGAAACCGAGATAGAATCCATGTATGAAAACAAAGTATGGACTTTGACAGACTTGCCCGATGATCGGCGGCGATAGAAAATAAATGGATTTTTAAGAAGAAGGCGGACGCGGATGGTAATGTTACCATCTATAAAGCTCGACTTGTCGCTAAGGGTTATCGACAAGTTCAAGGGGTTGACTTCTGACGAGACATTCTCTCCGTAGCGAAGCTTAAGTCCGTCCGAATCATGTTAGCAATTGCCGCATACTATGATTATGAGATATGGCGGATGGACGTCAAAAGCGGCATTCCTTAACGGACATCTTAAGGAAGAGCTGTATATGATGCAGCCGGAAGGTTTTGTCAATCCTCGAGCGCTAACAAAGTATGCAAGCTCCAGCGATCCATTTATGGGCTGGTGCAAGCATCTCGGAGTTGGAACATTCGCTTTGATGAGATGATCAAAGCGTTTGGGTTTATGCAGACTTATGGAGAAGCTGCGTTTACAAGAAAGTGAGTGGGAGCTCCGTAGCATTTCTCTGTTATATGTAGATGACATACTCTTGATGGGAAATGATACGAAACTCTGGACAGCATTAAGGCCTACTTGAACAAGTGTTTTTCAATGAAGGACCTTGGAGAAGCTGCTTATATATTAGGGATCAAGATCTATAGAGATAGATCGAGGCGCCTCATAGGTCTTTCACAAAGCACATACCTTGATAAGATTTTGAAGAGGTTCAAAATGGATCAGTCCAAGAAGGGTTCTTGCCTATGTTACAAGGTGTGAAACCGAGCTTAGCTCGATCACGACCACGACAAAAGATAAAGAAGAGATGAGTGTCATCCCTATGCTTCAGCCATAGGATCTATTATGTATGCCATCTTGTGTACCGGACCGATGTAAACCTTGCCGTAAGTTTGGTTGCAAGATACCGAGTAATCCCGCAAGGAACACTTTGGACAGCGGTCAAGAATATCTGAAATACACGAAAGGACAAAGGACATGTTTCGTTTATGGAGGAGACGAAGAGCTCGTCGTAAAGGGTTACGTCGATGCTAGCCGACTCAGATCCGATGACTCTAAGTCACAAACCGGATCGTGTATATGTTGAATGGTGGAGCGATGGCTGGTGCGGTTTGCAAGCGAAGCGTCGTGGCGGGATCTACGTGTGAAGCGGAGTACATGGCAGCCTCGGAGGCAGCGCATGAAGCGATTTGGGTGAAGGAGTTCATCACCGACCTAGAGTCATACCCAATGCGTCGGGGCGATCAAACTCTTCGTGACAACACTGGAGCTATTGCCCTTGCCAAGGAGCCCAGGTTTCACAAGAAGACCAGGCACATCAAGCGTCGTTTCAACTCCATCCGTGAAAATGTTCAAGATGGAGACATAGAGATTTGCAAAGTGCACACGGATCTAAATGTCGCAGATCCGTTGACTAAACCTCTCTCGCGTGCAAAACATGATCAACACCAGAACTCTATGGGTGTTCGATTCATCACAATGTAACTAGATTGGTGACTCTAGTGCAAGTGGGAGACTGTTGGAAATATGCCCTAGAGGCAATAATAAAAGTATTATTATATTTCAATGTTCATGATAATTGTCTTTTGTTCATGCTATAAGCGTATTATCCGAAATCGTAATACGTGTGAACACTTAGACCACAAATGTCCCTAGTGAGCCTCTAGTTGACTAGCTCGTTGTGATCAATAGATAGTCATGGTTTCGACTATGGACATTGGATGTCGTTGATAACGGGATCACATCATTAGGAGAATGATGTGATGGACAAGACAATCATAAGCATAGCATAAAAGATCGTATAGTTCGTTTGCTAGAAGCTTTGCCAATGTCAAGTATCTCTTCCTTCGACCATGAGATCGTGTAACTCCCGATTACCGTAGGAGTGCCTTAGGTGTATCAAACGTCACTGGCAATGGCGGGTGACTATAAAGGTGCATTACGGTATCTCCGAAAGTATCTGTTGGGTTGACACGGATCGAGGCGGGATTTGTCACTCCGTATGACGGAGAGGTATCTCTGGGCCCACTCGGTAATGCATCATCATAATGAGCTCAATGTGACCAAGGTGTTGTACGGGATCATGCATTACAGATGCGAGTAAAGTGACTTGCGATAACGAGACTGAACAAGGTATTGGGATACCGACGATCGAGTCTCGGGCAAATAACGCACCGATTGACAAAGGGAATTGCTACAGGTTTGATCGAATCCTCGACATCGTGGTTCAACCGATGAAATCATCGAGGAGCATGTGGGAGCCAACATGGGTATCCAGATCCGCTGTTGGTTATTGCCCGAGAGTCGTCTCGGTCATGTCTGCGTGTCTCCCGAACCCGTGAGGGTCTACACATAAGGTTCGGTGGCGCTAGGGTTAGTAGGAAGTCAAGTATGTGACTACCGAATGTTGTTCGAGTCCGGATGAGATCCCGGACGTCACGAGGAGTTCGGAAGGGTCCGGAGGTAAAGAATAATATATAGGATGTGGTGTTTCGCCATCGGGAAAGTTTGGGGTCTCCGTAAAATCTGGGACCACCGGAAGGGTCCCAGGGGTCCACCGGTGGGGCCACCTATCCGGAGGGCCCCATGGGCTAAAGGGAAGGAACCAGCCCACAGGGGCTGGTGCGCCCCTAGGCCCACCCCTGCGCCTAGGGTTGGAACCCTAGGGGTGGGGCGCCCCCGGCTTGGGGGCACTCCACCCCTTGCCGCCGCCCCACGGAGATTGGATCTCAGGGCCGCCACCCCCAGTGCCTATATAAAGGGGGAGGGAGGGGCTGCTGTACCAATTCCCAAGGCGCAGCCCTCCCTCCCAACACTTCTCCTCCTCCGTAGAGCTCGTGAAGCCCAGCCAGATACTTCTTCTCCACCATCACCACGCCGTTGTCTTTGCCGGTGGAGTTGTCTTCCTCAACCTCTCCTTCCTCCTTGCTGGATCAAGGCGGAGGAGGCGTCGCTCGTCCGTCACGTGTGTTGAACGCGGAGGTGCTGTCCGTTCAGCACTTGGGCATCGGTGATCTGAATCACGTTCGAGTACGACTCCATCATCACCTTGCAAGCTTCCGCATGCGATCTACAAGTGGTATGTAGATGCAATCTCTCTCCCGTTACTCGTTGCTTAGATGAACTCTTAGATGGATCTTGGTGAAGCCGTAGGAAAAATTTTAATTTTCGCAGCGTTCCCTTCTTTTTGCGGTGTGTTTGTTGGGACCGATGAATTGTGGGTTTATGATCCAGTTTATGTATGAACAATATTTGAATCTTCTCTGAATTCTTTTATGTATGATTGAGTTATCTTTGCAAGTCTCTTTGAATTATCCTTTTGGTTTGTGACTAGATTGGTAGTTCTTGCAATGGGAGAAGTGCTTAGCTTTGGGTTCAATCTTGCGGTGTCCTTTCGATGTGGAAGGGCAGCAAGGCACGTATGTATTGTTGCCATCGAGGATAACAAGATGGTTTTTTATCATAATGCATGAATTTATCCCTCTACATAATATCATCTTGCTTAAGGCGTTACTCGTTTTTTAACTTAATACTCTAGATGCATCTTTGGATAGCGGTCGATGAGTGGAGTAATAGTAGTAGATCTTAGAATCGTTTCGATCTACTTGTCTCGGACGTGATGCCTATATACATGATCATACCTAGATATACTCATAACTATGCTCGAATTCATCAATTGCTCAACAGATAATTTGTTCACCCAGTAGAATATCTATGCTCTTGAGAGAATCCACTAGTGAAACCTATGGCCCCGGTCTATTCTCATCATATCAATCTCCATTACTTTATTACTTGCTTTGTTTTTACTTTACCTTTTACTTTTCACTTTGCATCTATGTATCAAAATACCAAAAATATTATTTATCATCTCTATCGAGATCTCACTCTGTAAGTGACCGTGAAGGGATTGACAACCCCTAATCGCGTTGGTTGCGAGGAGCTATCGTTTTGTGTGAGTACGAGGGACTTGTCGTGGTCTCCTCTTGGATTGATACCTTGGTTCTCAAAATTTGAGGAAATACTTATGCTAGTTTTTGCATCATCCTCTCCTCTTGAGAAATCCAGCTTGGATGCTCAAGAGGTAGCAGGGCCACCCGACAAGACCCTCGCGAAGCTGCAACCTTGAGAGCCCTTTGCAGCCCTGCCGATCAACTCCCGCTGTGTTAGCATCACTTGCCAGCCAACTGTGGGCAGGCACCTGCATGGACATCTGAATCTTCGTGGAAGCTCCACCACCGCTACCAGCTCATTTGCCTGCGCCTACATGGCACGCATTCATCGCTGGCGAGGGCGTGTCGAAAGCAGGAGAGGCGGCGAAGGATGGGGCGAGGCCCGCTCCCATCCACGATAAAGTGAGGACACCTAAGCCTCGCATTAAATGCACTTTGTCTGTAATACCAGCGATAAGCTCACAACAACTGTAGCACTTTCCACCTCCTGTGCCCTTGTGGCAGCCCTTCGCCTATCAAAGGAGGCCCATGGCGCCTTTGGAGAAGGATTAGGCTCTTCGGACCTACGGCACCGAGCTAGTTCAAGAGCTCCAGAACACTAAATACATCCACCAAAGTAGGATCTTAGGGTTTTATGCATCTTTGCGGCCCGAACATGTAAATCCCTTTGTGCTGTACTGCTAGTCTGCTCTTCTCACGATTCACGCACCTGACCGTAGTAGGGATTCGGTGATCCCATAGGTTTCGTTTCCCACAAACATCTTTGGCGCGCCCGGTAGGGGCAGCGTAATTGTGAGAATCTGGTCTAGCAGTTGACCTAAGCTGTTCTTCATCGCCATGGCTCCTAAGAAGAAAGCGACCATGGTGATCGGTTCGTCCGGGGCCAGGTTGCGATGCAGCGCAGAACCGATGGCTTGCGGTCGCGGAAGAACCGTGGAGTGGCCCTGAACATCCACATGCCACTGGCGATCGAACTGGCGAGTGGCGTCGTTCGCCGACGGCAGAACCACCGATCGCGAGCTCGAGAGATGGAGTCGGCCCCCCGGCGGGAGGCCCTCGAGCGCCGCCATCCCGCCCGAGCGGCGACGGCAACCTCAAGACACTGCTGCGCCCAGCGCTCTTCTTAGGTTGTGCGTGATGGCGGCGTCACCTGCCGGTGACCCGCGCGCCGCCCGGGGAAAGTCCGTCGCCCATCACATGGTGGCGGGGCGGCATACCTGCAGAGTCTTGGCGGAGGTGGCGAGCGGCTGCGGGGCGTGGCGCAGCTCCTTCAGCGGTTAGAAGTCGGCGCCTCGCGGTCCACCTGCTTAGCCACCACCCACGCCCGTGAGCCCCTACACACGCTGGCTGCTCCTCGATGTTCCTCCGTCGCGGGCTTCGGCGAATGGAGAGCCACCGTCCGGAACCTCGTCGGCATCACCAACGATGAGTTGCGGCCGGCGAGACACATGTAGGCCATCGCTCCGCCCGGTCACCGTCGCCAGCCCGGGCCGTGTCGGGCGATGCGGCCAAGTGCACTCCCTCCTCCATCCGGCCACCGGGCGTCGGTCCGTCGCGGCGATGCTCGTGATGATATCTCCATCGCGTCATCCGACCCGCGAACCAAGCTGCGATCAGCGTCAAGTCGCCGGGGCGGGTTCATGAGGGCGGCGAACTACCATCGGCAGCGTGGCGCGTCACACTAATCAGACGGTAGGCGGGCCGCTTCGGACCGCGAGCGCGCGGGAAGGCTTCGTGCCTACCCTATGAGGTGGGTTGTCGGCTTTCACCCGTGGCGGCGGCGGTTCGATTGCCCTCCACCGTGCGTTCAAGCGGCGTTGGCGAAAGTACAACGGCAAGACTCACCGTCGAGTTCCTCGGCATCTACACCATCGCGGTGAAAGCTGCTGGGCCTGACGATAAGGTGCTTGTCAGACTACTTCCGTTGGCACTCAAGCCTAATGTTATGTCATGGTTGATGCACTTGCGGTGGATTCCATCTCTTCTTGGCGGATCTGTGCCATGAGTTTGTTGGCGCCTTTCGGAGGTCACCGGTAGTGATTTACACATCATCCCCGAAGGAAGGAGAACTTGCGCAAGTACATCCAAAGGTTCAGCCGAGTGCGTTGACATCCCGGCGTTCATCCTGCGCCATGATCGGTGCATTCCATCCGAATGTGCGCAATCGTAGAATGCGTGAAAAGTGGCGATGAACAAGGTCGAGATGTGGCGAACTTTATGTTACGGCGTCGGTCTTCATGTGAAGAAGGAAGAATACCCGACAAAGGCGCGTGCTGGAAGCGACTCCACGGATGATACGCCACCACGGTTAGAAGGGCAGCGCTGTAAAGGAAGCACATGAGCAAGCCGTGCTTGCCGTCGAGGATCCGATGAACCAGCGCCACCAAGAAACCCAAGGCAAGTGACCGGCAAGGAGGTTGCGGGTGTGCCGCTTGCGAGCCTTGGCGGTGGCGATAAGCCGAGGGCTCGACAAGTAGTATTGAAAGATCCACGCACCAAGGGCCATGACCTCCAAAACTGCCGCAGGTAGAGGTGCTTTCGCCGAAGCGAAGCTGAGTATGGCGGGACAAGGAAAAGGCCGAGATGGTGCGAGGATCCGGCAAAAACATGAGCGGCCAAGAGCCGCCGTGGCAGAATAATCAGCGGAGAAGGCCGCCCAAGGCGCGACAAAAGCGAGAAGGCGATGATCATGGCGAGGGCGATGAGTCAGCGACCACGAGTTCGAAAGCCACAGAGGCCATGTGCGTCGATGGTGGCGCCTCGCTATCCATCCCCGCCAACTCAAGCGTGGGCGTGAGATCCGGCGGTGGAGCCATCGTTCGACACCACGAGCGCTGAAATGGTCCGCCGCCCATCATCTTGACAGGGACCACGGCCGCACTCTGCGGTGGGTGTACCGTTGTTGGTTTAACCAACAATCCGCGACCTCAAGGTGACAAAGATGTTGGTTGACAATGGGCGGCCTGAACTTGATCTTGCTGTTGTGGTCAAAAGTGCTAGATCCCGGTGGAGACCTCGAGGAGATGGAGCACGTTCAAGGGTTAACCGAGGAGGAGCCAGCCAAAGGGAAAGGTCACGCTACCGCATGACATTGGAGCGAGCTGAACCACGGAGGACGGAAAGGATTGTTTTCGATGTGGCGAGATCCTTGCCTTACAACAGGATCCTCGGCGCCCAGCCTAGCCAAGTTCATGGCGGCTTCACACTCGCCTACAACATCTTTGAAGATGCGGGCCGATGAACATCATCACCGTCCCTCCGACAAGAAAGATCTTGTTGATCTGCGCCGACCAACTCTAGGGAAGCGGTTGGAGCAGCTGCCGCTAAGGCACTGCTCCTACGGAGCCCGAAGAAGACCGATGAGACCCTCGCACCCCTCCGGCAAGCACACCTCTTGAGTGTTGCTCTTCCGTTGAGAACATGCGGAAGAGCTCCGGCAAGAGCAAAGTCGAGCCACGCCACGAGACCAAGAAGGTGCCCGTCAGGAGGGCGGCAGGGGGAACTTTACCATAAGCTCCACCCTTGGCGGCAAATAGGAAGCGAGCTCGTCACCTTCTGCGGGCGAATGTTGATGTGTTTGCATGGCAAGCCTCCGACATCCCGGCGTTCGGGGAGGTGATTGAGCACCACCTTGATGTCTGTCCTCATGTGTGTCTGTCAGCGAAGGTCGGGAAGCAAGCTACGGGCGAGCGGAGTTCATCACGCGAATCGAAGCTAGAAGCGACAGGCTTGGTGAGAGGAGTACTCCATCCGGCGTGGTTGGCCAATCCGGTAGTAGTCGCCAAGGCAAATGGGAAGTGGAGGCTGTGTATTGATTACGAACATGAATAAGGCTTGCCCAAAGGATCCCTTCACATTACCGTGCATTGACCAGATTGTTGACTCCACGGCGGGTGTGACCTTTTATCATTCCTTGGCGCCTACTCGGGATACCACCGGATCTTCATGACGAAAGAGGGCGAGGAAGACAACGTTCATCACCCCATGTGGTATGTATTGCTTTTACGGATGCCTTCGGGTTGAAGTCTTGGCTCAACCTTTGCAAGAGTGGTCCAAATTGGTTTTGAGCCCCAATTGCATAGAAATATGGAAGCTTATATGGATGACATAGTGGTAAAAATGAAGGACAAAGCAACCCTTGTGCAAGATCTGGAAGAAACATTTGCAAACTGCAAGATCCACCTCAAATTGAACCACGAGAAGTGTGTCTTTGGCGTCCCTTAGCAGAGCTTCTCGGGTTCTTTGTGTCCAGCGATGGGATTGAAGCAAACCGAGATAACATCAAGGCCATCAAGCGATTGAGGCACCCAAATGGATCGAGGGCGATGCGTCGGCTCACTTTGGTGCGTTCTTGCCATGAGCGGTTCATCTCAAGTCCACGGAGCGTGCCCTTACTTTTTCAAGATCTTGAAGAAGGCGGGGGCGATGGAGTGGACCCGAGAAACGATGGCGCTGCAAGATTTGAAGAAATACCTCTCCTCTACCTCGGTGCTGGTTGCGCCCAAACCACAAGAACCGTTCTGCTTTATCTAGTGGCAACAAATCAGGTGGTTAGCGCCCGCACTAGTGGCGAGAGAGAGGTTGATGAAAAGCAGGCTGGCAGCGGTAGAGAATCAACAGATGTGGCGGAACCCTCTCAAGCGAGGACTCGATCCGGCAAGGCTGAGTCCTGGCGAGGCTGGCTTGATGACGGACCACGAGACCGGGTGAAGAGGCGCAAAGAAGAAAATGGTACAACACCGGTTTACCGTCGGCTCCCTCTTGCGAGGCTAGGTCGAAGTACTCGGTGTGCAAAGCTGCTCTTTGGCCTCCTTATGGCTCGAGGAAGCTGCGCCACTACTTCAAGTGCGATATCACCGTGGTTACCGCCTTCCTTTGCAAAGGATCTTTGCATAACCACGATGCAACGGAAGGATCGTGGAATGGGCCTGGAGCTGTCAAGTTTTGGTCTAAAGTTTGAAAGTACCTCGGCGATCGAGCGAGTCTTGGCGGAGTTTGTTGTAGAATGTACCTCGGCCTGACGAAGGTCTGAGAGACTACTCTCCCGGCGAAACAAGTGGCAAGCTGGATCATGTACTTTGATGGGGCCTTTTTAGCGCAAAGGCGCGGTGCGGATGTCTTTATCGCACCACGGAGAGCACCTCAAATCGTCACCAAAGCACTTTCCGGAGATGTCAACCAACAACACCGTCGAGTACAAGGGTTTGCTTGCGGTCTCGGGATCGGCGGACCTCGAGTTAAAAAGCTCATCGTCGAGGCGACTCGCAACTACGTCGTCGAGCAGTCAACAAAAGATTATCAAAAGCCGTTGATGGAAGCTTCGTAGATGAGGTGAGAAGCTGGAGGGCGCTTTGACGATATACAAGTGGAGCATGTCCCTCGGACGGAGAAGCGACACCGCAGCTACTGTCCAAGCGGCGCCCTCAAGCTACCTATGGAACCGGTACTTTTGTGCTGATTAAGTCAACCATCCGTTGAGCCGTCGGCCAGGCGAGAACAAGCGGAGAAGCTGAAGCTTGGCAAGTACTTCCCCGAGCTCCCGGGATGCCGATCCTGCCGCAGGACAGCCGACTCCGGCAGGACCTCAGGTCATGGCCGTGGAGGCAGCCGCTCCCGTGGAAGAAGAGATGCCTTTGGTCCTTGTTGCCGAGCCACAGGCTCCGGCATGGGTGCAGCACACCGTTCGATTCCTTCAAAGGAGAGCTTCGAGGAAGCGGGAAGAAGCGGAAAAGAGTAGCCGCAGATGCTGCTACTGTACCAATTCGTTAGTAGCGTTTATGCAGAAAAAAGACCGAATGGGGTGAAATTGAAGTGCATCTCCGGGAGGAAGGACTAAAGCTGTTGGCGGAGATACATGGAGGATATGTGGCTCCCACATAGGGTCGAGGCCCTTAGCAGAGGCTTTCCGGCAAGGTTTCTTGGCCCACCACCCTCCAGGATCTTGGCACCACTAGTAACCAAGTGTGAAGCGTGCTAGTTCCATTAGAAGAAACTCCATCAACCAGCTCAAGCCCTTCAAACTATCCCTCTCTCTGGCCCTTCTTGGTTTGGGGGCTCGACATATTGGGCCCTTTCCCCGTCTTTGTCGGGGCTTTGAGTCTTATGCGTGATGTCGACAAGTTCACAAAGTGGCGGAGGTGGAAGCGATGAGAAGGTGACAACACGTCGGCCATCAAGTTCTTCAAGGACTAGTGTGCCGTTTTGGGGTGCCAGCAGGATCATCACCGCAATGACGCAGAGTTCACAAGCCATGCCTAGCTAATCAAGCATGGCACAAGCAACTATAATCTCTAAATGTCATTGCAAATATGTTTACTTCATAATAAATTTGAATCAGGAGCGAGAACTCATCATATTTACAAAAACAAGAGAATTGAGTTCATACCAGCTTTTCTCATCTCAATCGGTCTATCATATATGTCATTATTGCCTTTATCTTGCGACCGAGCGATGTGTATAATAATAATAGTGCCGTGCATTGGACTAAGCTGGAATACGCAAGCATTCAATTCAAGAGAAGACAAAGTAATATGTGCTCTAAGTTAAATAAACAATCATGCATATGAGAGCCACTAAACATTTCAATATGGTCTTCTACTCTGACCCCAAAGGAAAGAAAAGAAAAACTATTTACGGAAAGCTCCCAACAAGTAAGAAGAAGAACGAAAATCTTTTTGGGTTTTCATTTTAATTTCTACTACAAGCATGGAAATTAATCACCACCACCTATTTTTCCTTGGGAGTCGCTCTCTCGGTCATCTTTATTCAGCCCCGGGCCAATGCTTGTCTAAGTGTTGGTCCAAACTAAACGCTTGGCGCCACCTCAAGGAAACTTGAGGTCTGGTTTTAGTTATGCGGACTGCTCATCGGTTGTGGCACGAGGCGAGATCTGTGCGGCTACTATCGGGATGTCGGCTGCAGGGAGGCTTGCTGGTCTTGTTTTACCATTGTCGAAATGTCTTGATGTCGGGATTCAGGCTGATCGGATGTCTCGGTGAAGGTCTATCCTTCGATGATCGCGAGCTTGTCATGGGCTAAGTTGGGACACCCTGCGAGTATAAACTTTCGGCCGTGCCATGCGGTTATGTGGCAGATGGGAATTTGTTAATGTCGGTTGTAGAAACTGAAGTTGACCTTAATTAAAATACATCAACCGTGTGTATTCGTGATGGTCTCTTTCGTGGTCAGGAAGTGAACTCTGATGTTGAGTTATGCTGCCTTGAGGTTGCTATAGGATCACTTCTTGATCATACTTTTTGTCGACCGTGCTTTGCCTTCTCTTCTCGCTCTCTTTGCGTATGTTAGCCTCGTATATGCTGAAGTCGCTTCTGCAGCTCCACCTCATGCCTTTACCCCCAAAAGCTTAGTCTTGATCTCAGGGTGTGAGATTGCTGAGTCCTCGTGACTCACGGATACTTCAAAACCAGTTTGCGGTGCCTATGTTACCGAGCGGTGGCGCTGACCAAGCTCAAGGAGGAGCTCGATGAAGACCTTGTCCTTTGTGTTGTTTCGTTCTAGTTGATCGTAGAGCCCGGTTAGGGTCGATCGGGGTCCTTTATGCATTTGGGGTTCTTCTTTTATTTTGGTTCCGTAGTCGGACCTTGATTGTATCTGGATGATGTAATGCTTTATTCATGTAATTGTGTGAAGTGGCGATTGTAAGCCAACTATGTATTCCCTTATGTATTACATGGATTGTGCGAAGATTACCTCACTTGCGACATTGCTTTCAATGCGGTTATGCCTCTAAGTCGTGCTTCGACACGTGGGAGATATATGCATCGAGGCGTACAAGAGAACTGCTGCCAATCTCAAAACAGCCTCCCTCCCAACACTTCTCCTCCTGCCTTAGTAACTGAAAGCCACATCGAATCTTGCTTCTCCACCATCCTGCCTTCGTCGTTACTTGGGGTGGAATGTCTTCTCAACCTCCCTTCCTCCTTTGGATCAAGGCGGAGAGCGTCTTCGTCCGTACACATGTGTTGGAAGCGGAGTGCTGTCGTTGACACGGACATCGGTGATTTGAATCACGTTGATGCGACTCCATCATCACCTTGCAAGCTTCATGCGCCATCTACAAGTGGTATGTAGATGCAATCTCTCCCTAGACTCGTTGTTAGATGAACTCATAGATGGATCTTGGTGAAACCGTGGAAAAATTTTAATTTTGCACAGCGTTCCCCTAGCAGTGGCATCATGAGCTAGGTCTATCGTAGTTCTCTAATGCACGAGTAGAACACAATTTGTTGTGGGCGTTGATCTTGTCATCTTACTTGCCTCTACTAGTCTTTTCTTGCTCACGGTATTGTGGGATGGCGGCTGGACCAACCTTACGTGCGCTTCGTGAGACCGGTTCCACCGGTGACATGCACTAGTTGCATAAGGTGGTGGCGGTGTGTCTCTCCCCACTTTAGTTGGGCGGATTCGATGAACAAGGCCCTTATGAAGGGTAAATAGAAGTTGACAAAATCACGTTGTGGTGATTAGTAGGTAAGAAAACGTTCTTGCTAGAACCCAATCGCAGCCACGTAAAAGATGCAACAATTAGAGGGGCGTCTAACTTGTTTTTGCAGCGATTGATCATGTGATGTGATATGGCGAGAAGTTGTGATGAATGATGAATTGTGATGTATGAGATCATGTTCTTGTAATAGGATTCACGACTTGCATGTCGATGAGTATGACAACGGCGGAGCCATAGGAGTTGTCTTTATTTTTGTATGACCTGCGTGTCATTGAAGAGCGCCATGTAAACTACTTTGCTTCATTACTAATAGCGTTAGTCATAGAAGTAGAAGTAGCGTTAGTGACAACTTCATGAAGACACGATGATGGAATCATGATGATGGAGATCATGGTGTCAAGCGACAAGATGATCATGGAGCCCGAAGATGGAGATCAATGGAGCTTGATGATATTGGCCATATCATGTCACAACTATATAATTGCATGTGATGTTTATTATGTTTATGCATCTTGTTTACTTAGGGAATGACGGTAGTATAAGATGATCCCTTAAAAATTTCAAGAAGTGTTCTCCCCTAGCGTACCGTTGCCTGATTAAGTGCTTCTAAGCACCACGTGATGATCGGGTGTGATGGATTCTTACGTTCACATACAGGCGGGTGTAAAACAGTTTTACGGCGAAAACACTTAGGGTTAACCAGCGAGCCTAGCATGTGCGGACATGGCCTCGGAACGGAGACCGAAAGGTCGAACACGAGTCGTATGGAAGATCGATCAACATGAAGATGTTCACCGATGATGACTAGTCCGTCTCACGTGATGATCGGACACGGGCTAGTCGACTCGGATGTGTAACATGATGACTAGAGGATGTCTAATCTAAGTGGGAGTTTCATAATTTGATTAGAACTTTATTATCATGAACTTAGTCTAAAACCTTTGCAAATATGTCTTGTAGATCAATGGCCAGCGCTAATGTCAACATGAACTTCAATGCGTTCCTAGAAAACCAAGTGAAAGATGATGGCAGCAACTATAATTTGGTGGAACACGAGATCATCCTCATAGCTGCGAGCAATATGTCCTAGAAGGACCGCTAGGTGGCGCTCCGTCGAAGAACCAATTATGAGCGCAGCAACTCGTGATGATTACTCCCTCATTCGGTGCGGCATGCTTTACGACTTAAACCGGGGCTCCAAAGCGTTTTGAGCACCGGAGCATATGAGATGTTGAAGAGCTGAAACTAGTTTTCCAAGCTCATGCCAGTCGAGAGATATGATGTCTCGACAAGTTCTCTGATTGTAAGATGGAGGAAAGCAGTTGTCGGTGAGCACATCACGAAGATGCAGGTTGCACAACCGTATGACCGGTGAACATTAACCTCCGGATAGGCGGTCATTGCCAGAATCCTCCGATCGCTCCACCAAGCTACAAGAGCTTTGTGATGAACTACAACATGCGGGGGGATGGTAAAGACCATTCTGAAGTGTTCTCGATCTTGAAGTCAGTGAAATCAGAAAAGAACATCAAGTGTTGATGGTCAATAAGACCACTAAGTTCAAGAAGGGCAAGGGTAAGAAGAACTTCAAGAAGGGCGGCAAAAGATGTTGCGCCCGGTAACCGATTCTTGGGAAGAAGTCAAAGAATGGACCCAAGCACAGAGGAGTGCTTTTATTGCAAGGGAAGGGTCCTTTGAGCGGGCCCCCAAATACTTAGCGGATAAGAAGGCCGGCAACACAAAGGTATATTTGATATACATGTAATTGATGTGTACCTTACATTTTCGTAGTAACTCACAGGTATTTGATACGGTGCCGTTGCTCATATTTGTAACTCACGGGAGCTGCGGAATAAGCGGAGGCTGGCGAAGGGCGAGGGATCTGCGCGTCGGGAATGGTTCGGGGTCGATGTGATCGCCGTCGACATCTGCCTCTACATTTACCTCTGATTAGTTTTGAACCTTAATAATTGTTATTTAGTGCCATGTTTGAGCATGAACATTGTATGTCGGATCTCGTTTATCACGAGATGGCTACTCATTTAAGTCTGAGAATAATGGTTGTTCGATTTATATGAGAGATATGTTTTATGGTCATGCTCCGATGGTCAATGGTTTATTCTTAATGAATCTCGAGTGTAATGTTACACATGTTCATAGTGTGGATGCCAAAAGATGTAAAGTTGATAACGATAGTCCCACATACTTGTGTACTGCCGTCTTGGTCACATTGGTGTCAAAGCGCATGAAGAAGCTCCATCTGATGGACTTTTAGAGTCTCTTGATTATGAATCATTTGACACATGCGAACCTTGCCTCTTAGGCAAAATGACCAACTCTCCGTTCTCGGAACAATGGGCGAGCAACCAACTTGTTGGAAATCATACATCTCGATGTATGCGGTCCAATGGCGTTGAGGCTCATGGAGGATATCTTATGTTCTCACTCTCCTTGATGACTTGAGTAGATATGGGTATGTCTACTTAATGAAACACAAGTCGAGACCTTTGAAAAGTTCAAGGAATTTCAGAATGAGGTGGAGAATCAAGCGTGACCGAAAGATAAAGTTCTCTGATCGAGATCGTGGAGGAGAATACTTAAGTCACAATTTGGTACACACTTAAGAAAATGTGGAATCGTTTACAACTCACGCCGCTGGAACACCTCGGCAAAGCGGTGTGTCGAGCGTCGTGTCGCACTCTATTGGATATGGTGCGGTCTATGATGTCTCTTACGATTTACGCTATCATTTTGGGGATCGCTCTAGAGCGGCTACATTCACTTTAAATAGGGCACCGTCTAAATCCGTTGAGGCGACACCGTATGAATTATGGTTTGGGAAGAAACCTAAGTATCGTTTCTAAAAGTTTGGGGATCACGATGCTATGTCAGAAACTTCAACTGAAAAGCTCGAACCGGGAAAAATGCGTATTCATAGGATACCCTAAAGAGCTGTCGGGTATACCTTCTACTTAAGATCCGAAGGCAAGATCTTTGTTGCTAAACGGATGCTTTTACGGAAAAAGAGTTTCTCTCGAAGAAGTAAGTGGGAGGAAAGTAGAACTCGATGAAGTACTACCTCTCGAGCAGGAAAGTGGTGCGGCCACGAAACCGTTCTGTGATGCCCACACCAACTAAAGGAAAACAATGATGATGATCAAGGTACCGGATCAAGTTACTCTGAACCCGAAGGTCCACGAGGACACGTTCCGCACAGTGATGCAGCAACCTGTCATGGAAATCATGTTGTTAGACAACAATGAACCTTGAACTATGAAGAAGCGATGGCGGGCCGGATTCCAACAAATGGCTTGAAGCCATGAAATCGAGATAGAATCCATGTGAAAACAAAGTATGGACTTTGGCGGACTTAGATGATGGCGGCGATAGAAAATAAATGGATTTTAAGAAGAAGATGGCGAGATGGTAATGTTACCATCTATAAGCTCGACTTGTCGCTAAGGGTTATCGACAAGTTCAAGGGATTGACTTCTGACGAGACATTCTCTCCGTGGCGAAGCTGAAGTCCGTCCGAATCATGTTAGCAATTGCATACTATGATTATGAGATATGGCGATGGGCGTCAAGCGGCATTCCTAGCGGACATCTTAAGGAAGAGCTGTATATGATGCGGCGGAAGGTTTAATCGATCCTCGGAATGCTAACAAAGTATGCAAGCTCCAGTCCATTTATGGTGGTGCAAGCATCTCGGAGTTGGAACATTAAGCTTTGATGAGATGATCAAAGCGTTTGGGTTTATCGAGACTTATGGAGAAGCTGCGTTTACAAGAAAGTGAGTGGGAGCTGTAGCATTTCTCCTATTATATGTAGATGACATACTCTTGATGGGAAATGATACAAAACTTCGGACAACATTAAGGCCTTGAACAAGTGTTTTCAATGAAGGACCTTGGAGAAGCTGCTTATATATTAGGCATCAAAATCTATAGAGATAGATCGAGGCGCCTCATAGGTCTTTCACAAAGCACATACCTTGATAAGATTTTGAAGAGGTTCAAAATGGATCAGTCAAGAAGGGTTCTTGCCTATGTTACAAGGTGTGAGATTGAGCTCGGCTCGATCACGACCACGGCAAAAGATAAAGAAGAGATGAGTATCATCTATGCTTCACCATAGGATCTATGTATGCCATCTTTGTACCGGACGATGTAAACCTTGCCGTAAGTTTGGTTGCAAGATACCAAAGTAATCGGCAAGGAACAACTGGACATGATCAAGAATATCCTGCACGAAAAGGACAAAGGACATGTTTCTCGTTTATGGAGGAGACGAAGTAAATAAGGGTTACGTCGGCGCTAGCTTCGACTCGGATCTGGATGACTCTAAGTCACAAACCGGATCACGTGTATATGTTGAATGGTGGAAGCGATGGCTGGTGCAGCTACAAGCGAGCGTCGTGGCGGGATCTCGTGTGAAGCGGTACATAGCAGCCTCGGAGGCGCGCATGAAGCGATCGGGTGAAGTTCATCACCGACCTAGGAGTCATACCCAATGCGTCGGGCCGATCAAACTCTTACGTGACAACATTGGAGCTATTGCCCTTGCCAAGGGCCCGGTTTCACAAGAAGACCGAGCACATCAAGCGTTGTTTCAACTCCATCGTGAAAATGTTCAAGATGGAGACATAGAGATTGCAAAGTACACGGATCTGAATATGTGGATCCGTTGACTCGCTCTCTCGCGTGCAAAACATGATCAACACGAACTCTATGGGTGTTAGATTCATCACAATGTAACTAGATTGGTGACTCTAGTGCAAGTGGAAGTTGATGGAAATATGCCCTAGAGGCAATAATAAAAGTATTATTATATTTCAATGTTCATGATAATTGTCTTTTGTTCATGCTATAAGCGTATTATCAGGAAATCGTAATACTGCGTGTGAACACTTAGACCACAAATGTCCCTAGTGAGCCTCTAGTTGACTAGCTCGTTGTGATCAATAGATAGTCATGGTTTCACGACTATGGACATTGGATGTAGATTGATAACGGATCACATCATTAGGAGAATGATGTGATGGACAAGACAATCCTAAGCCTGACATAAAAGATCGTGTAGTTCATTTGCTAGAGCTTTGCCAATGTCAATATCTCTTCCTTCGACCATGAGATCGTGTAACTCGGTTACCGTGAAGTGCCTTGGGTGTATCAAGCGTCCTGGCGTGTTGGGTGACTATAAAGGTGCACAATTATCTCGAAAGTATCATTGGGTTGACATGGATCGAGGCCAGGATTTGTCACTCCGTTATGGCGGAGAGGTATCTCTGGCCACTTTCGGTAATGCATCATCATAATGAGCTCAAGTTGACCAAGGTGTTGTACGGGATCATGCATTATAGTGCAGTAAAGTGACTTGCCCCGGTATGAACAAGGTATTGGGATACCGATGATCGAGTCTCGGCAAAACGTACCCGATTGACAAAGGAATTGCATACGGGGTTTGATCGATCCTCGACATCGTGGTTCAGCCGATGAAATCATTGAGGAGCATGTGGGGAACCAACATGGGTATCGGACCCGCTATTGGTTATTGCGAGTCGTCTCGGTCATGTCTGCGTGTCTCGAACCCGTAAGGTCTACACATAGGTTGGTGGCCTAGGGTTAGTAGGAAGTCAAGTATGTGACTACGAATGTTGTTAGTCCGGATGAGATCTCGGGCGTCACGAGGAGTTTGGAATGGTCGAGTAAAATAATATATAGGAAGTGGTATTTGGCCATCGGGAAAGTTTGAGGTCTCGGTAATGTCTGGACCAGGAAGGGTCGGGGGTCCACAGGGTGGGGCCACCTATCCGGAGGGCCCATGGGCTGAAGTGGGAGGAACCAGCCCATAGTGGGCTGGTGCTTCGCCCACCCAGCCCTAGGGTTGAAACCCTAGGGGTGGGGCGCCTGGCAGGGGCACTCCACCCCCTTGGCGCCGCCCCCAGATTGGATCTCCAGGGGCGGCCTCCAGGGGCCTATATAAGGGGGAGGAAGGAGGCTATACCAATCTCCAAGCGCAGCCTCCCTCCAACACTTCTCCTCCTCCGTGGCGCTTGGCCCCAGCCGAATCTTGCTTCTCACACCATACTGCCGTCGTCTTTGCTGGTGGGCTGTCTTCCTCAACCTCTCCTTCCTCCTTGCTTTGGATCAGGCGGAGATGTCACTCGTCCGTCGTGTGTTGAGCAGCAGGTCTTGTCCGTTGACACTTGGACATCGGTGATTTGAATCACGTTAAGTCGACTCCATCATCACCTTGCAGCTTCCATGCGCCATCTACAAGTGGTATGTAGATGCAATCTCTCTCCTAGACACATTGCTTAGATGAACTCATAGATGGATCTTGGTGAAGCAGTAGGAAAATTTTTAATTTACTTAGCGTTCCCCAACAAAGCGTATCTATAATTTTGATTGCTCCATGCTACTTTATCTCTTGTTTTGGACTATATTGCCTTTATTTTCCACTTTTATATTATTTTGGGACTAACCTATTAGCAGGAGGCCCACCCGAAATTTGTTTTTTCCTATTTAAGTGTTTGAAGAAACAAAATATCAAACATAGTCCAAGCGGAATGAGAAACCCGGGGCGTGATTTCTCACGAGCGTGATCCGAGGAGACTTGAACCTTGCTCCAAGGAACAAAAGAGGCATTCACGAGGTGGGGCCCCCTGACCCCGCCTCGTGGGCCCCTGTTGCTCTCCGACGTACTCCTTCCTCCTATATATGCCTACATACCCCCAAGCGATCGAATAGGGCCAAAATAATTCCTGGCGCAACATACATCCACAAGATCCCATCTTGGGGCCTATTAGGAGCTCATGGGCGTCCACCACGGACTTCTACATCAACACCATAGCCCCTCAATGAGCTGGCAGTAGTTTACTTGACCTTGGGTCCATAGTAGCTAGATAGCTTCTTCTCTCTTTTGGATCTCAATACAATGTTCTCCCCTCTCGTGGAGATCTATTCGATGTAATCTTCTTTTTGCGGTGTGTTTGTTGGGACCGATGAATTGTGGGTTTATGATCCAGTTTATGTATGAACAATATTTGAATCTTCTGAATTCTTTTATGTATGATTGAGTTATCTTTGCAAGTCTCTTTGAATTATCCTTTTGGTTTGTGACTAGATTGGTAGTTCTTGCAATGGGAGAAGTGCTTAGCTTTGGGTTCAATCTTGCGGTGTCCTTTCGATGTGAAGGGGCAGCAAAGGCACGTATTGTATTGTTGCCATCGAGGATAACAAGATGGTTTTTTATCATAATGCATGAATTTATCCCTCTACATAATATCATCTTGCTTAAGGCGTTACTCGTTTTTAACAATACTCTAGATGCATCTTTGGATAGCGGTCGATGAGTGGAGTAATAGTAGTAGATCAGAATCGTTTCGATCTACTTGTCTCGGACGTGATGCCTATATACATGATCATACCTAGATATACTCATAACTATATCGAATTCATCAATTTTCAATGAAATTTGTTACTTAGTAGAATATCTATGCTCTTGAGAGAATCACTAGTGAAACCTATGGCCCGGTCTATTCTCATCATATCAATCTCCATTACTTTATTACTTGCTTTGTTTTTACTTTACCTTTTACTTTTCACTTTGCATCTATGTATCAAAATACCAAAAATATTATTTATCATCTCTATCGGATCTCACTCTAAGTGAAGTGACAGTGAAGGGATTGACAACCCCTAATCGCGTTGGTTGCGAGGAGCTATCGTTTTTGTGATGCGAGGGACTTGTGCGTGGTCTCCTCTTTGGATTGATACCTTGGTTCTCAAAATTTGAGGAAATACTTATGCTAGTTTTTGCATCATCCTCTCCTCTTGAGAAATCCAGCGGATGCTCAAGAGAGTAGCAAGGGCCACCCGGCAAGACCCTCGCTTGAGAGGCTCAACATGAGGCCCTTTGCCGAGCCGCCGATCAACTCCCGCGCCTGTTAGCATCACTTGCGGCCCAACCAGTGGGCGGGCACACGCATGGACATCTGATCTTCGTGGAAGCTCCACCACCGCACAGCTCATTTTGCTGCTGCCTACATGGCACCGCATTCGCCATCGGCGAGGGCGTGTCGAAAGCAGGAGGGCGGCGGAAGGATGGGGCAGGCCCGCTCCCATCCACGATAGTGAGGACACCTAAGCCTGCATTAAATGCACTTTGTCATACTGCGATAAGCTCACAAGCACTTTCCACCTCGTGCCTTGTGGCAGCCCCTTCGCCTATCAAAGGAGGCCGCCGCGGAGAAGGATTAGCTCTTCGGACCTGGCACGAGCTAGTTCAAGGCTCCAGAACACTAAATACATCCACCAAAGTAGGATCTTAGGGTTTTATGCATCTTTTGGCCCGAACATGTAAATCCCTTTGTCTGTCTGCTCTAGTCTGCTCTTCTCACGATTCCGCCACATAGTAGTAGGGATTCGGTGATCCCATAGGTTTCGTTTCCACAAACATCTTTGGCGCGCCCGGTAGGGGCAGCGTAATTGTGAGAATCGGTCTAGCAGTTGACCTAAGCTGTTCTTCATCGCCATGGCTCCTAAGAAGAAAACGACCATGGTGATCGGTTCGTCCGGGGCCAGGTTGCGATGCAGCGCGAACCGATGGCTTGCGGTCGCGGAAGAACCGTGGAGTGGCCCAGAACATCCGCCATACAGCGATCGAACTGGCGAGTGGCGTCGTTCAGCGGCGTGACGGCGACCACCGATCGCGAGCTCCGAGATGGGTCGGCCCCCCTGACGCGGGGGCCCTCGAGCGCCGCCATCCCGCCCGAGCGGCGACGGCAACCTCCAGACACTGCGGCGCCCAGCGCTCTTTTGGGGTTGTGCGTGATGGCGGCGTCACCTGCTGGTGACCCCGCGCCGCCAGGGGAAAAGTCGTCGCCCATCACATGGTGGCAGGGCGGCATACTGCCAGAGTCTTGTGGAGGTGGCGAGCGGCTGCGGGGAGTGTGGCTCCTTCGCGGTTAGAAGTCGGTATCGCGGTCCACCACTTTACCCACCACGCACGGAGCCTACTTTACCTGTTGCTCCTCGATGTTCCTCCGTCGCGGGCTTCGGCGAATGGAGGCCACCGTCCGGAGCCGTCGGCATCTCACAACGATGAGTTGCGGCCGCGAACACAGCAGGCCATCGCTCCCCGGTCACGTCGCCAGCCCGAAGGCGTGTCGGGCGTCACGGCCAAGTGCACTCCTCCTCCATCCGGCCACCGGGCGTCGGTCGTCGCGCGATGCTGTGATGATATCTCCATCGCGTCATCCGACCCGCGAACCAAGCTGCGATCGTCGTCAAGTCGCCGGGGGCGAGTTCATGAGGGCGGCGAACTACCATCGGCGGCGTGGCGCACACTGGTCGGACGGTGGCGGGGCCGCTTCACGGACATGACGCGGGAGGCTTTAGCCTACCCTATGAGGTGGGTTGTCGGCTTTCACCCGTGGCGGCGATTCGATTGCCCTCCACCGTCACGTTCAAGCTGGCGTTGGCGAAAGTACAGGCAAGACTCACCGTCGAGTTCCTCGGCATCTACACCATCGCGGTGGCTGCTGGGCCCATGACGATAAGGTGCTTATCAACTACTTCCCGTTGGCACTCAAGCCTAATGTTATGTCATGGTTGATGCACTTGCGGTGGATTCCATCTCTTCTTGGCGGATCTGTGCCATGAGTTTGTTGGCGCCTTTGCGAGGTCACGGTAGTGATTACACATCATCCCCGAAGGAAGAGAACTTGCGCAAAGTACATCAAAGGTTCAGCCAGTCGTCTGACATCTGAGCGTTCATCACCGCCATGATCGGTGCATTCCATCGAATGCGCCAGTAATCGTAGAATGCGTGAAATTTGGCGATGAACAAGGTCGAAGATGTGGCGAACTTTATGTTACGGCGATCAGTGCTTCATGTTGAAGAGGAAGAAATACCCGACAAAGGCGCGGTCTGAAGCGGCTCCACGGATGATACGCCACCACAGTTAGAAAGACCCAGCGCTGTAAAGGAAGCACATGAGCAAGGCCGTGCTTGCCGTCGAGGAATGATACCGGCGCCAAGAAACCCAAGGCAAGTGACCAAAGAGAGGTTGCGGTGTGCCGCTTCGCCGAGCGGTGGCGATAAGCGAGGGCTCGACAAGTAGTATTGAAAGATCCACACCAAGGCCATGACCTCCAAAACTGCCAGTGAGGTGCTCGCCGAAGCGAAGCTAGTATGGCGGCGGGACAAGGAAAAGGCCAGATGGTGCGAGGATCGGCAAAAACATGAAGCCCAAGGCCGCCGTGGCAAGATAATCAGCGAGGAAGGCCGCCCAAGGCGCGACAAAGCGGAAGGCGATGATCATGGCGAGGGCGATGAGTCAGCGACCACAGTTCGAAAGCCACGAGGCCATGTGCGTCGATGGTGGCGCCTCGCTATACATCCCGCCAACTCAAGCGTTAGGCGCGTGAGATCCGCAGCGGTGGAGCCATCGTTCGACACCACGAGGCGCTGAAATGGTCCGGCCGCCCATCATCTTGACAGGGATACCACGACGCACTCTGCGATTGGTGCTGCGTTGTTGGTTTAACCAACAATCCGCGACCTCAAGGTGACAAAGATGTTGGTTGACAATGAGGCGGCCTGAACTTGATCTTACTGTTGTGGTCAAAATTTGTAGATCCCGGTGGAGAACCTCGAGGAGATGAGCACGTTCAAGGGTTAACCAGGAGGAGCGACCAAAGGAAAGGTCACGCCCGCATGACATTGAATGAGCTGAACCACGGGGACGGAAAGGATTGTTTCGATGTGGCGAGATCCTTGCCTTACAACAGGATCCTCGGCGCCCAGCACTAGCCAAGTTCATGGCGGCTTCACACTCGCCTACAACATCTTTGAAGATGCGGGCGATGAACATCATCACCGTCCCCTCAAGCCAAGAAAGATCTTGATCTGCGCCAGACCAACTCTGGGGAAGCGGTTGGAGCAGCTGCCGCTAGGCACTGCTCCCTCAGCCAGAGCCCCGAAGAAGACGATGGACCCTCGCACCTCCGGCAAGCACACCTCTTGGTGTTGCTCTTCCGTTGAGAACATGCGAGAGAGCTCCGGCAAGAGCAAGTCGACCGCATACGAGACCAAGAAGGTGCGCGTCAAGGAGGGGCGGCGCAGGGAACTTTACCATAAGCTCCACCCTTGGCGGCAAATAGGAAGCGAGCTCGTCACCTTCTGCGGGCGAATGTTGATGTGTTTGCATGGCAAGCCTCCGACATCCGGCGTTCGGGGGGTGATTGAGCACCACCTTGATGTCATCCTCATGTGTCTGTCAGCGAAGGTCGGGAAGCAAGCTCGGGCGAGCAGGAGTTCATCACGAATCGAGCTAAGCGACAGGCTTGGTGAGAGAGTACTCCATCCAAGCGTGGTTGGCCAATCCGGTAGTAGTCGCCAGAGCAAATGGGAAGTGGAGGCGTATTGATTACGAACATGAATAAGCTTGCCCAAAGGATCCCTTCTGTTACCGTGCATTGACGATTGTTGACTCCGGACGGGTGTGACCTTTTATCATTCTTTAAGCCTACTCGGGATACCACCGGATCTTCATGACGAAAGAGGGCGAGGAAGACAACGTTCATCACCCATGTGGTATGTATTGCTTTTACGGATGCCTTCGGGTTGAAGTCTTGGCTCAACCTTTGCAAGAGTGGTCCAAATTGGTTTTGAGCCCCAATTGCATAGAAATATGGGCTTATGGATGACATAGTGGTAAAAATGAAGGACAAAGCAACCTATGCAAGATCTGGAAGAAACATTTGCAAACTGCACAAGATCCACCTCAAATTGAACCACGAGAAGTGTGTCTTTGGCGTCCCTTACAGCAGCTTCTCGGGGTTCTTTGTCAGGCGTTGGATTGAAGCAAACCAGAGATAACATCAAAGGCCATCAAGCAGATTGAGGCACCCAAATGGATCGAGGGGCGATGCGTCGGCTCCTTTGGTGCGTTCTTGCCATGAGCGGTTCATCTCAAGTCCGCAGGCGTGCCCTTACTTTTTCAAGATCTTGAAGAAGGCGGGGCGATGGTGGACCCAACGTGCAGCCAGCGCAAGATTTGAAGAAATACCTCTCCTCTACCTCGGTGCTGGTTGCGCCCAAACCACAAGAACCGTTCTGCTTTATCTAGTGGCGACAAATCAGGTGGTTAGCGCGCACTAGTGGCGAAGAGAGAGGTTGATGAAAACATGGCGGCAGTAGAGAATCAACAGATAACAATAGGAACCCTCTCAAGAGAACTCGATCCAGCAAGGTGAGTCCTTGGCATTTGTATATTGGACCACAGACCGGGTGAAGGCGCCAAAGGAAAGAAATTTAACACCGGTTTACTTACGTCGGCTCCCTCTTGCAGAGGCTGGGTCGAAATATCGGTGTGCAAAGCTGCTCTTTGGCCTCCTTATGGCCGAGGAAGCTAGCCACTACTTCAAGTGCGATATCACCGTGGTTACCATTCCTTTGCAAAGGATCTTTGCATAACCACGATGCAGCAGGAAGGATGATGGAATGAATACTGGTACATCAAGTTTTGGTCTAAAGTTTGAAAGTACCTCGGCGATCGAAGCGAGTCTTGGCGGAGTTGTTGTAGAATGTACCTCGGCTGACGAAGTCTGAGGAGACTACTCTCCCGGGAAACAAGTGGCAAGCTGGATCATGTACTTTGATGGGGCCTTTTTACCCAAAAGGCCGGTCTTGCTGTCTTTCGCACCGCAGGAGGAAGCACCTCAATCGTCACCAAAGCACTTTCGGAGATGTCAACCAACAACATCGAGTACAAGGGTTTGCTTGCGGTCTGGAGTCATGGCGGACCTCGAGTTAAAAAGCTCATCGTCGAGGCGACTCGCCTTCACCGTCGTCGAAATGGTCATAAAAGATTATCAAAACCGTTGATGGAAGCTTCGTAGATGAGGTGAGAAGCTGGAGGGCGCTTTGACGGTATACAAGTGGAGCATGTCCCTCGGACGGAGAGCGACACCGCCAACTACACACAATCCATGCGGCGCCCTCAAGCTACCTATGGAACCGGTACTTTTGTGCTTGATTAAGTCAACCATCCGTTGAGCCGTCGGCAGGGCAGAACAAGCGGAGAAGCTGAGCCCGGCAAGTACTTCCCACAGCTCCCGGGATGCGATCTACTGCGCGGGACAATGACTCCGGCGGACCTCGGTCATGGCGTGGGCGGCCGCTCCGTGGAAGAAAGAGATGCCTTTGGTCCTTGTTGCCGAGCCACGAGGCTCGGCATGGAGTCTGACTTACACCGTTCGATTCCTTCAAAGAGAGCTTCAGGAAGCGAGGAAGAAGCGGAAAGAGTAGCCCGCTTGATGCGCTTTCTGTACCAATTCGTTATAGCGTGTGAAAAAAGCCGAATAAATTGAAGTGAAGTGCATCTCAGGGAGGAAGGACTAAAGCTGTTGGCGGAGATACATGGAGGATGTGGCTCCCATGGGTCGAGGCCCTTAAGCAAGGCTTTCAAACAGGTTTCTTGGCCCTACCCTCGAGGATCTTGGCACCACTAGTAACCAAGTGTGAAGCGTGCTAGTTCCATTAGAAGAAACTCCATCAACCAGCTCAAGCCCTTCAAACTATCCCTCTCTCTGCCTTCTTGGTTTGGGGGCTCGACATATGGGCCCTTTCCCCGTCTTTGTCGGGGCTTTGAGTCTTATGCGTGTCATGTCGACAAGTTCACAAGTGGCGGAGGTGGAAGCGATGAGGAAGGTGACAACACGGTCGGCCATCAAGTTCTTCAAGGGACTAGTGTGCCGTTTTGGGGTGCCAGAGGATCATCACCATGTGACACATGATTCACAAGCCATGCCTAGCTAATCAAGCATGGCACAAGCAACTATAATCTCTAAATGTCATTGCAAATATGTTTACTTCATAATAAAATTTGAATAAAGACGACGAACTCATCATATTTACAAAACAAGAGAATTAAGTTCATACCAACTTTCTCATCTCAATCGGTCTATCATATAGTCATTATTGCCCTTGCGACCGAGCGATGTATAATAATAATAGTGCGTGCATTGGACTAATGGAATACTGCAAGCATTCAATTCAAGAGAGAAGACAAAGTAATATGTGCTCTAAGTTAAATAAACAATCATGCATATGAGAGCCACTAAACATTTCAATATGGTCTTCTCGACCCCCAAAGGAAAGAAAAGAAAAACTATTTACAGGAAAGCTCCCAACAAGTAAGAAGAAGAGCGAGAAATCTTTTGGGTTTTCATTTTAATTTCTACTACAAGCATGGAAATTAAACTAACTATTTTTTGTTTTCTTAAGGTTTATCAAACACACAAGAAGAAAGCGAAAGAAAATTAAACTAACATGGATAATATAATGGAAGAGTGAGCACGACAACTAGAATAGTGTGTGAACATGAATGTAAAGTCGATGTGAAATCGTACTCCTCAAGCTTAGGATTTTGGCCTAAGTTGGTGTAATGCCAAGGTAGCACTGGTGATATCAGTAGTTATAAGTGAGAATTATTACTAAGATGGGCAACAAATGCCTCTGAGGCTGCGGCATGTTGGCGAAACGCCTCAGCTCTCCACTGTGTTCAGTGCCTCCTCCTGGTAACAACATATCTTCCTTTTGCTTGGTAGTCAAAAAGGAAAGAATCACCACCACCTATTTTTCCTTGGGAGTCGCTCTCTCGGTCATCTTTATTCAGCCCCGGGCCAATGCTTGTCTAAGTGTTGGTCCAAACTAAACGCTTGGCGCCACCTCAAGGAAACTTGAGGTCTGGTTTTAGTTATGCGGACTGCTCATCGGTTGTGGCACGAGGCGAGATCTGTGCGGCTACTATCGGGATGTCGGCTGCAGGGAGGCTTGCTGGTCTTGTTTTACCATTGTCGAAATGTCTTGATGTCGGGATTCAGGCTGATCGGATGTCTCGGTGAAGGTCTATCCTTCGATGATCGCGAGCTTGTCATGGGCTAAGTTGGGACACCCTGCGAGTATAAACTTTCGGCCGTGCCATGCGGTTATGTGGCAGATGGGAATTTGTTAATGTCGGTTGTAGAAACTGAAGTTGACCTTAATTAAAATACATCAACCGTGTGTATTCGTGATGGTCTCTTTCGTGGTCAGGAAGTGAACTCTGATGTTGAGTTATGCTGCCTTGAGGTTGCTATAGGATCACTTCTTGATCATACTTTTTGTCGACCGTGCTTTGCCTTCTCTTCTCGCTCTCTTTGCGTATGTTAGCCTCGTATATGCTGAAGTCGCTTCTGCAGCTCCACCTCATGCCTTTACCCCCAAAAGCTTAGTCTTGATCTCAGGGTGTGAGATTGCTGAGTCCTCGTGACTCACGGATACTTCAAAACCAGTTTGCGGTGCCTATGTTACCGAGCGGTGGCGCTGACCAAGCTCAAGGAGGAGCTCGATGAAGACCTTGTCCTTTGTGTTGTTTCGTTCTAGTTGATCGTAGAGCCCGGTTAGGGTCGATCGGGGTCCTTTATGCATTTGGGGTTCTTCTTTTATTTTGGTTCCGTAGTCGGACCTTGATTGTATCTGGATGATGTAATGCTTTATTCATGTAATTGTGTGAAGTGGCGATTGTAAGCCAACTATGTATTCCCTTATGTATTACATGGATTGTGCGAAGATTACCTCACTTGCGACATTGCTTTCAATGCGGTTATGCCTCTAAGTCGTGCTTCGACACGTGGGAGATATATGCATCGAGGCGTACAAGAGAACTGCTGCCAATCTCAAAACAGCCTCCCTCCCAACACTTCTCCTCCTGCCTTAGTAACTGAAAGCCACATCGAATCTTGCTTCTCCACCATCCTGCCTTCGTCGTTACTTGGGGTGGAATGTCTTCTCAACCTCCCTTCCTCCTTTGGATCAAGGCGGAGAGCGTCTTCGTCCGTACACATGTGTTGGAAGCGGAGTGCTGTCGTTGACACGGACATCGGTGATTTGAATCACGTTGATGCGACTCCATCATCACCTTGCAAGCTTCATGCGCCATCTACAAGTGGTATGTAGATGCAATCTCTCCCTAGACTCGTTGTTAGATGAACTCATAGATGGATCTTGGTGAAACCGTGGAAAAATTTTAATTTTGCACAGCGTTCCCCTAGCAGTGGCATCATGAGCTAGGTCTATCGTAGTTCTCTAATGCACGAGTAGAACACAATTTGTTGTGGGCGTTGATCTTGTCATCTTACTTGCCTCTACTAGTCTTTTCTTGCTCACGGTATTGTGGGATGGCGGCTGGACCAACCTTACGTGCGCTTCGTGAGACCGGTTCCACCGGTGACATGCACTAGTTGCATAAGGTGGTGGCGGTGTGTCTCTCCCCACTTTAGTTGGGCGGATTCGATGAACAAGGCCCTTATGAAGGGTAAATAGAAGTTGACAAAATCACGTTGTGGTGATTAGTAGGTAAGAAAACGTTCTTGCTAGAACCCAATCGCAGCCACGTAAAAGATGCAACAATTAGAGGGGCGTCTAACTTGTTTTTGCAGCGATTGATCATGTGATGTGATATGGCGAGAAGTTGTGATGAATGATGAATTGTGATGTATGAGATCATGTTCTTGTAATAGGATTCACGACTTGCATGTCGATGAGTATGACAACGGCGGAGCCATAGGAGTTGTCTTTATTTTTGTATGACCTGCGTGTCATTGAAGAGCGCCATGTAAACTACTTTGCTTCATTACTAATAGCGTTAGTCATAGAAGTAGAAGTAGCGTTAGTGACAACTTCATGAAGACACGATGATGGAATCATGATGATGGAGATCATGGTGTCAAGCGACAAGATGATCATGGAGCCCGAAGATGGAGATCAATGGAGCTTGATGATATTGGCCATATCATGTCACAACTATATAATTGCATGTGATGTTTATTATGTTTATGCATCTTGTTTACTTAGGGAATGACGGTAGTATAAGATGATCCCTTAAAAATTTCAAGAAGTGTTCTCCCCTAGCGTACCGTTGCCTGATTAAGTGCTTCTAAGCACCACGTGATGATCGGGTGTGATGGATTCTTACGTTCACATACAGGCGGGTGTAAAACAGTTTTACGGCGAAAACACTTAGGGTTAACCAGCGAGCCTAGCATGTGCGGACATGGCCTCGGAACGGAGACCGAAAGGTCGAACACGAGTCGTATGGAAGATCGATCAACATGAAGATGTTCACCGATGATGACTAGTCCGTCTCACGTGATGATCGGACACGGGCTAGTCGACTCGGATGTGTAACATGATGACTAGAGGATGTCTAATCTAAGTGGGAGTTTCATAATTTGATTAGAACTTTATTATCATGAACTTAGTCTAAAACCTTTGCAAATATGTCTTGTAGATCAATGGCCAGCGCTAATGTCAACATGAACTTCAATGCGTTCCTAGAAAACCAAGTGAAAGATGATGGCAGCAACTATAATTTGGTGGAACACGAGATCATCCTCATAGCTGCGAGCAATATGTCCTAGAAGGACCGCTAGGTGGCGCTCCGTCGAAGAACCAATTATGAGCGCAGCAACTCGTGATGATTACTCCCTCATTCGGTGCGGCATGCTTTACGACTTAAACCGGGGCTCCAAAGCGTTTTGAGCACCGGAGCATATGAGATGTTGAAGAGCTGAAACTAGTTTTCCAAGCTCATGCCAGTCGAGAGATATGATGTCTCGACAAGTTCTCTGATTGTAAGATGGAGGAAAGCAGTTGTCGGTGAGCACATCACGAAGATGCAGGTTGCACAACCGTATGACCGGTGAACATTAACCTCCGGATAGGCGGTCATTGCCAGAATCCTCCGATCGCTCCACCAAGCTACAAGAGCTTTGTGATGAACTACAACATGCGGGGGGATGGTAAAGACCATTCTGAAGTGTTCTCGATCTTGAAGTCAGTGAAATCAGAAAAGAACATCAAGTGTTGATGGTCAATAAGACCACTAAGTTCAAGAAGGGCAAGGGTAAGAAGAACTTCAAGAAGGGCGGCAAAAGATGTTGCGCCCGGTAACCGATTCTTGGGAAGAAGTCAAAGAATGGACCCAAGCACAGAGGAGTGCTTTTATTGCAAGGGAAGGGTCCTTTGAGCGGGCCCCCAAATACTTAGCGGATAAGAAGGCCGGCAACACAAAGGTATATTTGATATACATGTAATTGATGTGTACCTTACATTTTCGTAGTAACTCACAGGTATTTGATACGGTGCCGTTGCTCATATTTGTAACTCACGGGAGCTGCGGAATAAGCGGAGGCTGGCGAAGGGCGAGGGATCTGCGCGTCGGGAATGGTTCGGGGTCGATGTGATCGCCGTCGACATCTGCCTCTACATTTACCTCTGATTAGTTTTGAACCTTAATAATTGTTATTTAGTGCCATGTTTGAGCATGAACATTGTATGTCGGATCTCGTTTATCACGAGATGGCTACTCATTTAAGTCTGAGAATAATGGTTGTTCGATTTATATGAGAGATATGTTTTATGGTCATGCTCCGATGGTCAATGGTTTATTCTTAATGAATCTCGAGTGTAATGTTACACATGTTCATAGTGTGGATGCCAAAAGATGTAAAGTTGATAACGATAGTCCCACATACTTGTGTACTGCCGTCTTGGTCACATTGGTGTCAAAGCGCATGAAGAAGCTCCATCTGATGGACTTTTAGAGTCTCTTGATTATGAATCATTTGACACATGCGAACCTTGCCTCTTAGGCAAAATGACCAACTCTCCGTTCTCGGAACAATGGGCGAGCAACCAACTTGTTGGAAATCATACATCTCGATGTATGCGGTCCAATGGCGTTGAGGCTCATGGAGGATATCTTATGTTCTCACTCTCCTTGATGACTTGAGTAGATATGGGTATGTCTACTTAATGAAACACAAGTCGAGACCTTTGAAAAGTTCAAGGAATTTCAGAATGAGGTGGAGAATCAAGCGTGACCGAAAGATAAAGTTCTCTGATCGAGATCGTGGAGGAGAATACTTAAGTCACAATTTGGTACACACTTAAGAAAATGTGGAATCGTTTACAACTCACGCCGCTGGAACACCTCGGCAAAGCGGTGTGTCGAGCGTCGTGTCGCACTCTATTGGATATGGTGCGGTCTATGATGTCTCTTACGATTTACGCTATCATTTTGGGGATCGCTCTAGAGCGGCTACATTCACTTTAAATAGGGCACCGTCTAAATCCGTTGAGGCGACACCGTATGAATTATGGTTTGGGAAGAAACCTAAGTATCGTTTCTAAAAGTTTGGGGATCACGATGCTATGTCAGAAACTTCAACTGAAAAGCTCGAACCGGGAAAAATGCGTATTCATAGGATACCCTAAAGAGCTGTCGGGTATACCTTCTACTTAAGATCCGAAGGCAAGATCTTTGTTGCTAAACGGATGCTTTTACGGAAAAAGAGTTTCTCTCGAAGAAGTAAGTGGGAGGAAAGTAGAACTCGATGAAGTACTACCTCTCGAGCAGGAAAGTGGTGCGGCCACGAAACCGTTCTGTGATGCCCACACCAACTAAAGGAAAACAATGATGATGATCAAGGTACCGGATCAAGTTACTCTGAACCCGAAGGTCCACGAGGACACGTTCCGCACAGTGATGCAGCAACCTGTCATGGAAATCATGTTGTTAGACAACAATGAACCTTGAACTATGAAGAAGCGATGGCGGGCCGGATTCCAACAAATGGCTTGAAGCCATGAAATCGAGATAGAATCCATGTGAAAACAAAGTATGGACTTTGGCGGACTTAGATGATGGCGGCGATAGAAAATAAATGGATTTTAAGAAGAAGATGGCGAGATGGTAATGTTACCATCTATAAGCTCGACTTGTCGCTAAGGGTTATCGACAAGTTCAAGGGATTGACTTCTGACGAGACATTCTCTCCGTGGCGAAGCTGAAGTCCGTCCGAATCATGTTAGCAATTGCATACTATGATTATGAGATATGGCGATGGGCGTCAAGCGGCATTCCTAGCGGACATCTTAAGGAAGAGCTGTATATGATGCGGCGGAAGGTTTAATCGATCCTCGGAATGCTAACAAAGTATGCAAGCTCCAGTCCATTTATGGTGGTGCAAGCATCTCGGAGTTGGAACATTAAGCTTTGATGAGATGATCAAAGCGTTTGGGTTTATCGAGACTTATGGAGAAGCTGCGTTTACAAGAAAGTGAGTGGGAGCTGTAGCATTTCTCCTATTATATGTAGATGACATACTCTTGATGGGAAATGATACAAAACTTCGGACAACATTAAGGCCTTGAACAAGTGTTTTCAATGAAGGACCTTGGAGAAGCTGCTTATATATTAGGCATCAAAATCTATAGAGATAGATCGAGGCGCCTCATAGGTCTTTCACAAAGCACATACCTTGATAAGATTTTGAAGAGGTTCAAAATGGATCAGTCAAGAAGGGTTCTTGCCTATGTTACAAGGTGTGAGATTGAGCTCGGCTCGATCACGACCACGGCAAAAGATAAAGAAGAGATGAGTATCATCTATGCTTCACCATAGGATCTATGTATGCCATCTTTGTACCGGACGATGTAAACCTTGCCGTAAGTTTGGTTGCAAGATACCAAAGTAATCGGCAAGGAACAACTGGACATGATCAAGAATATCCTGCACGAAAAGGACAAAGGACATGTTTCTCGTTTATGGAGGAGACGAAGTAAATAAGGGTTACGTCGGCGCTAGCTTCGACTCGGATCTGGATGACTCTAAGTCACAAACCGGATCACGTGTATATGTTGAATGGTGGAAGCGATGGCTGGTGCAGCTACAAGCGAGCGTCGTGGCGGGATCTCGTGTGAAGCGGTACATAGCAGCCTCGGAGGCGCGCATGAAGCGATCGGGTGAAGTTCATCACCGACCTAGGAGTCATACCCAATGCGTCGGGCCGATCAAACTCTTACGTGACAACATTGGAGCTATTGCCCTTGCCAAGGGCCCGGTTTCACAAGAAGACCGAGCACATCAAGCGTTGTTTCAACTCCATCGTGAAAATGTTCAAGATGGAGACATAGAGATTGCAAAGTACACGGATCTGAATATGTGGATCCGTTGACTCGCTCTCTCGCGTGCAAAACATGATCAACACGAACTCTATGGGTGTTAGATTCATCACAATGTAACTAGATTGGTGACTCTAGTGCAAGTGGAAGTTGATGGAAATATGCCCTAGAGGCAATAATAAAAGTATTATTATATTTCAATGTTCATGATAATTGTCTTTTGTTCATGCTATAAGCGTATTATCAGGAAATCGTAATACTGCGTGTGAACACTTAGACCACAAATGTCCCTAGTGAGCCTCTAGTTGACTAGCTCGTTGTGATCAATAGATAGTCATGGTTTCACGACTATGGACATTGGATGTAGATTGATAACGGATCACATCATTAGGAGAATGATGTGATGGACAAGACAATCCTAAGCCTGACATAAAAGATCGTGTAGTTCATTTGCTAGAGCTTTGCCAATGTCAATATCTCTTCCTTCGACCATGAGATCGTGTAACTCGGTTACCGTGAAGTGCCTTGGGTGTATCAAGCGTCCTGGCGTGTTGGGTGACTATAAAGGTGCACAATTATCTCGAAAGTATCATTGGGTTGACATGGATCGAGGCCAGGATTTGTCACTCCGTTATGGCGGAGAGGTATCTCTGGCCACTTTCGGTAATGCATCATCATAATGAGCTCAAGTTGACCAAGGTGTTGTACGGGATCATGCATTATAGTGCAGTAAAGTGACTTGCCCCGGTATGAACAAGGTATTGGGATACCGATGATCGAGTCTCGGCAAAACGTACCCGATTGACAAAGGAATTGCATACGGGGTTTGATCGATCCTCGACATCGTGGTTCAGCCGATGAAATCATTGAGGAGCATGTGGGGAACCAACATGGGTATCGGACCCGCTATTGGTTATTGCGAGTCGTCTCGGTCATGTCTGCGTGTCTCGAACCCGTAAGGTCTACACATAGGTTGGTGGCCTAGGGTTAGTAGGAAGTCAAGTATGTGACTACGAATGTTGTTAGTCCGGATGAGATCTCGGGCGTCACGAGGAGTTTGGAATGGTCGAGTAAAATAATATATAGGAAGTGGTATTTGGCCATCGGGAAAGTTTGAGGTCTCGGTAATGTCTGGACCAGGAAGGGTCGGGGGTCCACAGGGTGGGGCCACCTATCCGGAGGGCCCATGGGCTGAAGTGGGAGGAACCAGCCCATAGTGGGCTGGTGCTTCGCCCACCCAGCCCTAGGGTTGAAACCCTAGGGGTGGGGCGCCTGGCAGGGGCACTCCACCCCCTTGGCGCCGCCCCCAGATTGGATCTCCAGGGGCGGCCTCCAGGGGCCTATATAAGGGGGAGGAAGGAGGCTATACCAATCTCCAAGCGCAGCCTCCCTCCAACACTTCTCCTCCTCCGTGGCGCTTGGCCCCAGCCGAATCTTGCTTCTCACACCATACTGCCGTCGTCTTTGCTGGTGGGCTGTCTTCCTCAACCTCTCCTTCCTCCTTGCTTTGGATCAGGCGGAGATGTCACTCGTCCGTCGTGTGTTGAGCAGCAGGTCTTGTCCGTTGACACTTGGACATCGGTGATTTGAATCACGTTAAGTCGACTCCATCATCACCTTGCAGCTTCCATGCGCCATCTACAAGTGGTATGTAGATGCAATCTCTCTCCTAGACACATTGCTTAGATGAACTCATAGATGGATCTTGGTGAAGCAGTAGGAAAATTTTTAATTTACTTAGCGTTCCCCAACAAAGCGTATCTATAATTTTGATTGCTCCATGCTACTTTATCTCTTGTTTTGGACTATATTGCCTTTATTTTCCACTTTTATATTATTTTGGGACTAACCTATTAGCAGGAGGCCCACCCGAAATTTGTTTTTTCCTATTTAAGTGTTTGAAGAAACAAAATATCAAACATAGTCCAAGCGGAATGAGAAACCCGGGGCGTGATTTCTCACGAGCGTGATCCGAGGAGACTTGAACCTTGCTCCAAGGAACAAAAGAGGCATTCACGAGGTGGGGCCCCCTGACCCCGCCTCGTGGGCCCCTGTTGCTCTCCGACGTACTCCTTCCTCCTATATATGCCTACATACCCCCAAGCGATCGAATAGGGCCAAAATAATTCCTGGCGCAACATACATCCACAAGATCCCATCTTGGGGCCTATTAGGAGCTCATGGGCGTCCACCACGGACTTCTACATCAACACCATAGCCCCTCAATGAGCTGGCAGTAGTTTACTTGACCTTGGGTCCATAGTAGCTAGATAGCTTCTTCTCTCTTTTGGATCTCAATACAATGTTCTCCCCTCTCGTGGAGATCTATTCGATGTAATCTTCTTTTTGCGGTGTGTTTGTTGGGACCGATGAATTGTGGGTTTATGATCCAGTTTATGTATGAACAATATTTGAATCTTCTGAATTCTTTTATGTATGATTGAGTTATCTTTGCAAGTCTCTTTGAATTATCCTTTTGGTTTGTGACTAGATTGGTAGTTCTTGCAATGGGAGAAGTGCTTAGCTTTGGGTTCAATCTTGCGGTGTCCTTTCGATGTGAAGGGGCAGCAAAGGCACGTATTGTATTGTTGCCATCGAGGATAACAAGATGGTTTTTTATCATAATGCATGAATTTATCCCTCTACATAATATCATCTTGCTTAAGGCGTTACTCGTTTTTAACAATACTCTAGATGCATCTTTGGATAGCGGTCGATGAGTGGAGTAATAGTAGTAGATCAGAATCGTTTCGATCTACTTGTCTCGGACGTGATGCCTATATACATGATCATACCTAGATATACTCATAACTATATCGAATTCATCAATTTTCAATGAAATTTGTTACTTAGTAGAATATCTATGCTCTTGAGAGAATCACTAGTGAAACCTATGGCCCGGTCTATTCTCATCATATCAATCTCCATTACTTTATTACTTGCTTTGTTTTTACTTTACCTTTTACTTTTCACTTTGCATCTATGTATCAAAATACCAAAAATATTATTTATCATCTCTATCGGATCTCACTCTAAGTGAAGTGACAGTGAAGGGATTGACAACCCCTAATCGCGTTGGTTGCGAGGAGCTATCGTTTTTGTGATGCGAGGGACTTGTGCGTGGTCTCCTCTTTGGATTGATACCTTGGTTCTCAAAATTTGAGGAAATACTTATGCTAGTTTTTGCATCATCCTCTCCTCTTGAGAAATCCAGCGGATGCTCAAGAGAGTAGCAAGGGCCACCCGGCAAGACCCTCGCTTGAGAGGCTCAACATGAGGCCCTTTGCCGAGCCGCCGATCAACTCCCGCGCCTGTTAGCATCACTTGCGGCCCAACCAGTGGGCGGGCACACGCATGGACATCTGATCTTCGTGGAAGCTCCACCACCGCACAGCTCATTTTGCTGCTGCCTACATGGCACCGCATTCGCCATCGGCGAGGGCGTGTCGAAAGCAGGAGGGCGGCGGAAGGATGGGGCAGGCCCGCTCCCATCCACGATAGTGAGGACACCTAAGCCTGCATTAAATGCACTTTGTCATACTGCGATAAGCTCACAAGCACTTTCCACCTCGTGCCTTGTGGCAGCCCCTTCGCCTATCAAAGGAGGCCGCCGCGGAGAAGGATTAGCTCTTCGGACCTGGCACGAGCTAGTTCAAGGCTCCAGAACACTAAATACATCCACCAAAGTAGGATCTTAGGGTTTTATGCATCTTTTGGCCCGAACATGTAAATCCCTTTGTCTGTCTGCTCTAGTCTGCTCTTCTCACGATTCCGCCACATAGTAGTAGGGATTCGGTGATCCCATAGGTTTCGTTTCCACAAACATCTTTGGCGCGCCCGGTAGGGGCAGCGTAATTGTGAGAATCGGTCTAGCAGTTGACCTAAGCTGTTCTTCATCGCCATGGCTCCTAAGAAGAAAACGACCATGGTGATCGGTTCGTCCGGGGCCAGGTTGCGATGCAGCGCGAACCGATGGCTTGCGGTCGCGGAAGAACCGTGGAGTGGCCCAGAACATCCGCCATACAGCGATCGAACTGGCGAGTGGCGTCGTTCAGCGGCGTGACGGCGACCACCGATCGCGAGCTCCGAGATGGGTCGGCCCCCCTGACGCGGGGGCCCTCGAGCGCCGCCATCCCGCCCGAGCGGCGACGGCAACCTCCAGACACTGCGGCGCCCAGCGCTCTTTTGGGGTTGTGCGTGATGGCGGCGTCACCTGCTGGTGACCCCGCGCCGCCAGGGGAAAAGTCGTCGCCCATCACATGGTGGCAGGGCGGCATACTGCCAGAGTCTTGTGGAGGTGGCGAGCGGCTGCGGGGAGTGTGGCTCCTTCGCGGTTAGAAGTCGGTATCGCGGTCCACCACTTTACCCACCACGCACGGAGCCTACTTTACCTGTTGCTCCTCGATGTTCCTCCGTCGCGGGCTTCGGCGAATGGAGGCCACCGTCCGGAGCCGTCGGCATCTCACAACGATGAGTTGCGGCCGCGAACACAGCAGGCCATCGCTCCCCGGTCACGTCGCCAGCCCGAAGGCGTGTCGGGCGTCACGGCCAAGTGCACTCCTCCTCCATCCGGCCACCGGGCGTCGGTCGTCGCGCGATGCTGTGATGATATCTCCATCGCGTCATCCGACCCGCGAACCAAGCTGCGATCGTCGTCAAGTCGCCGGGGGCGAGTTCATGAGGGCGGCGAACTACCATCGGCGGCGTGGCGCACACTGGTCGGACGGTGGCGGGGCCGCTTCACGGACATGACGCGGGAGGCTTTAGCCTACCCTATGAGGTGGGTTGTCGGCTTTCACCCGTGGCGGCGATTCGATTGCCCTCCACCGTCACGTTCAAGCTGGCGTTGGCGAAAGTACAGGCAAGACTCACCGTCGAGTTCCTCGGCATCTACACCATCGCGGTGGCTGCTGGGCCCATGACGATAAGGTGCTTATCAACTACTTCCCGTTGGCACTCAAGCCTAATGTTATGTCATGGTTGATGCACTTGCGGTGGATTCCATCTCTTCTTGGCGGATCTGTGCCATGAGTTTGTTGGCGCCTTTGCGAGGTCACGGTAGTGATTACACATCATCCCCGAAGGAAGAGAACTTGCGCAAAGTACATCAAAGGTTCAGCCAGTCGTCTGACATCTGAGCGTTCATCACCGCCATGATCGGTGCATTCCATCGAATGCGCCAGTAATCGTAGAATGCGTGAAATTTGGCGATGAACAAGGTCGAAGATGTGGCGAACTTTATGTTACGGCGATCAGTGCTTCATGTTGAAGAGGAAGAAATACCCGACAAAGGCGCGGTCTGAAGCGGCTCCACGGATGATACGCCACCACAGTTAGAAAGACCCAGCGCTGTAAAGGAAGCACATGAGCAAGGCCGTGCTTGCCGTCGAGGAATGATACCGGCGCCAAGAAACCCAAGGCAAGTGACCAAAGAGAGGTTGCGGTGTGCCGCTTCGCCGAGCGGTGGCGATAAGCGAGGGCTCGACAAGTAGTATTGAAAGATCCACACCAAGGCCATGACCTCCAAAACTGCCAGTGAGGTGCTCGCCGAAGCGAAGCTAGTATGGCGGCGGGACAAGGAAAAGGCCAGATGGTGCGAGGATCGGCAAAAACATGAAGCCCAAGGCCGCCGTGGCAAGATAATCAGCGAGGAAGGCCGCCCAAGGCGCGACAAAGCGGAAGGCGATGATCATGGCGAGGGCGATGAGTCAGCGACCACAGTTCGAAAGCCACGAGGCCATGTGCGTCGATGGTGGCGCCTCGCTATACATCCCGCCAACTCAAGCGTTAGGCGCGTGAGATCCGCAGCGGTGGAGCCATCGTTCGACACCACGAGGCGCTGAAATGGTCCGGCCGCCCATCATCTTGACAGGGATACCACGACGCACTCTGCGATTGGTGCTGCGTTGTTGGTTTAACCAACAATCCGCGACCTCAAGGTGACAAAGATGTTGGTTGACAATGAGGCGGCCTGAACTTGATCTTACTGTTGTGGTCAAAATTTGTAGATCCCGGTGGAGAACCTCGAGGAGATGAGCACGTTCAAGGGTTAACCAGGAGGAGCGACCAAAGGAAAGGTCACGCCCGCATGACATTGAATGAGCTGAACCACGGGGACGGAAAGGATTGTTTCGATGTGGCGAGATCCTTGCCTTACAACAGGATCCTCGGCGCCCAGCACTAGCCAAGTTCATGGCGGCTTCACACTCGCCTACAACATCTTTGAAGATGCGGGCGATGAACATCATCACCGTCCCCTCAAGCCAAGAAAGATCTTGATCTGCGCCAGACCAACTCTGGGGAAGCGGTTGGAGCAGCTGCCGCTAGGCACTGCTCCCTCAGCCAGAGCCCCGAAGAAGACGATGGACCCTCGCACCTCCGGCAAGCACACCTCTTGGTGTTGCTCTTCCGTTGAGAACATGCGAGAGAGCTCCGGCAAGAGCAAGTCGACCGCATACGAGACCAAGAAGGTGCGCGTCAAGGAGGGGCGGCGCAGGGAACTTTACCATAAGCTCCACCCTTGGCGGCAAATAGGAAGCGAGCTCGTCACCTTCTGCGGGCGAATGTTGATGTGTTTGCATGGCAAGCCTCCGACATCCGGCGTTCGGGGGGTGATTGAGCACCACCTTGATGTCATCCTCATGTGTCTGTCAGCGAAGGTCGGGAAGCAAGCTCGGGCGAGCAGGAGTTCATCACGAATCGAGCTAAGCGACAGGCTTGGTGAGAGAGTACTCCATCCAAGCGTGGTTGGCCAATCCGGTAGTAGTCGCCAGAGCAAATGGGAAGTGGAGGCGTATTGATTACGAACATGAATAAGCTTGCCCAAAGGATCCCTTCTGTTACCGTGCATTGACGATTGTTGACTCCGGACGGGTGTGACCTTTTATCATTCTTTAAGCCTACTCGGGATACCACCGGATCTTCATGACGAAAGAGGGCGAGGAAGACAACGTTCATCACCCATGTGGTATGTATTGCTTTTACGGATGCCTTCGGGTTGAAGTCTTGGCTCAACCTTTGCAAGAGTGGTCCAAATTGGTTTTGAGCCCCAATTGCATAGAAATATGGGCTTATGGATGACATAGTGGTAAAAATGAAGGACAAAGCAACCTATGCAAGATCTGGAAGAAACATTTGCAAACTGCACAAGATCCACCTCAAATTGAACCACGAGAAGTGTGTCTTTGGCGTCCCTTACAGCAGCTTCTCGGGGTTCTTTGTCAGGCGTTGGATTGAAGCAAACCAGAGATAACATCAAAGGCCATCAAGCAGATTGAGGCACCCAAATGGATCGAGGGGCGATGCGTCGGCTCCTTTGGTGCGTTCTTGCCATGAGCGGTTCATCTCAAGTCCGCAGGCGTGCCCTTACTTTTTCAAGATCTTGAAGAAGGCGGGGCGATGGTGGACCCAACGTGCAGCCAGCGCAAGATTTGAAGAAATACCTCTCCTCTACCTCGGTGCTGGTTGCGCCCAAACCACAAGAACCGTTCTGCTTTATCTAGTGGCGACAAATCAGGTGGTTAGCGCGCACTAGTGGCGAAGAGAGAGGTTGATGAAAACATGGCGGCAGTAGAGAATCAACAGATAACAATAGGAACCCTCTCAAGAGAACTCGATCCAGCAAGGTGAGTCCTTGGCATTTGTATATTGGACCACAGACCGGGTGAAGGCGCCAAAGGAAAGAAATTTAACACCGGTTTACTTACGTCGGCTCCCTCTTGCAGAGGCTGGGTCGAAATATCGGTGTGCAAAGCTGCTCTTTGGCCTCCTTATGGCCGAGGAAGCTAGCCACTACTTCAAGTGCGATATCACCGTGGTTACCATTCCTTTGCAAAGGATCTTTGCATAACCACGATGCAGCAGGAAGGATGATGGAATGAATACTGGTACATCAAGTTTTGGTCTAAAGTTTGAAAGTACCTCGGCGATCGAAGCGAGTCTTGGCGGAGTTGTTGTAGAATGTACCTCGGCTGACGAAGTCTGAGGAGACTACTCTCCCGGGAAACAAGTGGCAAGCTGGATCATGTACTTTGATGGGGCCTTTTTACCCAAAAGGCCGGTCTTGCTGTCTTTCGCACCGCAGGAGGAAGCACCTCAATCGTCACCAAAGCACTTTCGGAGATGTCAACCAACAACATCGAGTACAAGGGTTTGCTTGCGGTCTGGAGTCATGGCGGACCTCGAGTTAAAAAGCTCATCGTCGAGGCGACTCGCCTTCACCGTCGTCGAAATGGTCATAAAAGATTATCAAAACCGTTGATGGAAGCTTCGTAGATGAGGTGAGAAGCTGGAGGGCGCTTTGACGGTATACAAGTGGAGCATGTCCCTCGGACGGAGAGCGACACCGCCAACTACACACAATCCATGCGGCGCCCTCAAGCTACCTATGGAACCGGTACTTTTGTGCTTGATTAAGTCAACCATCCGTTGAGCCGTCGGCAGGGCAGAACAAGCGGAGAAGCTGAGCCCGGCAAGTACTTCCCACAGCTCCCGGGATGCGATCTACTGCGCGGGACAATGACTCCGGCGGACCTCGGTCATGGCGTGGGCGGCCGCTCCGTGGAAGAAAGAGATGCCTTTGGTCCTTGTTGCCGAGCCACGAGGCTCGGCATGGAGTCTGACTTACACCGTTCGATTCCTTCAAAGAGAGCTTCAGGAAGCGAGGAAGAAGCGGAAAGAGTAGCCCGCTTGATGCGCTTTCTGTACCAATTCGTTATAGCGTGTGAAAAAAGCCGAATAAATTGAAGTGAAGTGCATCTCAGGGAGGAAGGACTAAAGCTGTTGGCGGAGATACATGGAGGATGTGGCTCCCATGGGTCGAGGCCCTTAAGCAAGGCTTTCAAACAGGTTTCTTGGCCCTACCCTCGAGGATCTTGGCACCACTAGTAACCAAGTGTGAAGCGTGCTAGTTCCATTAGAAGAAACTCCATCAACCAGCTCAAGCCCTTCAAACTATCCCTCTCTCTGCCTTCTTGGTTTGGGGGCTCGACATATGGGCCCTTTCCCCGTCTTTGTCGGGGCTTTGAGTCTTATGCGTGTCATGTCGACAAGTTCACAAGTGGCGGAGGTGGAAGCGATGAGGAAGGTGACAACACGGTCGGCCATCAAGTTCTTCAAGGGACTAGTGTGCCGTTTTGGGGTGCCAGAGGATCATCACCATGTGACACATGATTCACAAGCCATGCCTAGCTAATCAAGCATGGCACAAGCAACTATAATCTCTAAATGTCATTGCAAATATGTTTACTTCATAATAAAATTTGAATAAAGACGACGAACTCATCATATTTACAAAACAAGAGAATTAAGTTCATACCAACTTTCTCATCTCAATCGGTCTATCATATAGTCATTATTGCCCTTGCGACCGAGCGATGTATAATAATAATAGTGCGTGCATTGGACTAATGGAATACTGCAAGCATTCAATTCAAGAGAGAAGACAAAGTAATATGTGCTCTAAGTTAAATAAACAATCATGCATATGAGAGCCACTAAACATTTCAATATGGTCTTCTCGACCCCCAAAGGAAAGAAAAGAAAAACTATTTACAGGAAAGCTCCCAACAAGTAAGAAGAAGAGCGAGAAATCTTTTGGGTTTTCATTTTAATTTCTACTACAAGCATGGAAATTAAACTAACTATTTTTTGTTTTCTTAAGGTTTATCAAACACACAAGAAGAAAGCGAAAGAAAATTAAACTAACATGGATAATATAATGGAAGAGTGAGCACGACAACTAGAATAGTGTGTGAACATGAATGTAAAGTCGATGTGAAATCGTACTCCTCAAGCTTAGGATTTTGGCCTAAGTTGGTGTAATGCCAAGGTAGCACTGGTGATATCAGTAGTTATAAGTGAGAATTATTACTAAGATGGGCAACAAATGCCTCTGAGGCTGCGGCATGTTGGCGAAACGCCTCAGCTCTCCACTGTGTTCAGTGCCTCCTCCTGGTAACAACATATCTTCCTTTTGCTTGGTAGTCAAAAA